>JARJDS010040538.1:0-15176 GCA_030264155.1 Atheta pasadenae | reverse complement strand
TCGCTCTCGGTCCGTTGTTTGGCGCGCGCGTTATGCCACGTCTCGCTCGCACTACAACCGCGTGCCGGCACCGCACCAACAGGTATATCCTTTGTGGGAAGCTACCCCGTCGCGGGCCTGCCTTCCCATTACTCAATTCGCGCCGCTCGCATCTTGTGAGCGCGCTCGGACGCCGGCATTGCAGTCGCCGACTGTGGCGAGAAGTAGTAACAAACCATCGCGAGTGCAAACGACGAGCGAGTCTCAATGAGAACCAAAAGCAAAAACAACGTCCGACGGCGTACGATGTGGAAGAATCAAATAAAAGAAAAACGTGGAAAATTTTGTGGAAATCCAAATAAAACGTAAGTAAATATTGTTTCATCCAAATATATATGGAAATAAAAAATTTATCAACCCTTAAAAAATGATATAAAACATTTCTGATAAAAAAAAACAAACACAAATATTTGTTTATTAAATCGTGCGAAATGGAATTTTCCCTTAAGCAAATATTAATATTACCTAGAAACAACTAAATGATGAATTTAACTAGTATGTAAAGTAAAGTATGCTCGTGTGCCGATGATTAATTGAAATTAGATTGCGGAGAAGAGGAAAATGTGTAATTAAGATCGGCGCGGATAAGCAAACTCGTCGTTTTCCCCTCCGGCGCGCACCTCCAACGCCGATGGCGGCCTAACGACTTGTTTAATTAAGGCAGCCTTAAAGACAAGATTACACCAAAAGCATCTTATCATATTCCTAATGACACCAACTGTTCAAGAACTTAAACCTCAAAAAACTTAACCTCAAAAATAACAAAAATTTTCCACATAATTATCGATAAAAAATTGATTTCGCATGTAAATATCCCACGCAAGCAAAAATCCGTGTTCGGCGTTGACGGAATAAAACATTTTCGGGCGAACGCGCTCGCTACTCCAAACTGAACTCACTCCTGCTGCTGCTGGTGGAAGTCAAAGCGTTCCGTCGGAAAATATGCAACGCGCGACCAAGAAGCGAAGCCCTCATCGCAAAGGTAAACTCGAGTATTCTCGAGCAGCCTTGAGAAGCGAGATTGATGTAAAGATCGTAGGCGAGCCGCCCTCGCGACAGCGCCACATACACACCAGAGTACACACAAACACGAAACCTTTGCCGCCCTTCTTTATACGTATACATTTTACGTATGGCGTGTAAAATGTATGTATGCGCGCGAACTCGAGTTGTAGTACACAGTCGAAAAAGGGATAAGGTAAGCTGCGAGATTAAGCCGGAGAACGCGCGGCATCAGTATTCATGAAATAGGGTTTTCCCATCATCCGCCCCGCCGCCGACAAACGCGAGCGAACGAACCAACTTCTAGCGCAAGCTGAGGTGGATTTTTGCTGCGCTCTCGCGACCTGAACCCGGGATAAGATGCAAAGCTTTATAAATGATGTGTCTATAAAGTTAAGGCACTAATAAACTTAATGCAATCGAAAGCCACACGATGTGAATGTTTCACCTTTTACCACCACCCTCACCACAAAACACTAAACTAATACAATACAACATTAACGTAACCTAAAATCACTAATAAATAGCAATAAATGCAATAGTAATATTTATCGTTATTTACGTTTGCAATTAAATTGCGCGTTGACATCATCCTCACATTTGCAATTTTAATTCAGTTCATTAAGTTCAACTTCTTCATGACTATGAATTAATTTCGCTGCTAATTTCGTACCAACCACAAACCAAAAAAAGCAAGTCTATTGTTTACGTTTTAATTACAAAAATGTAAATTCCTACATCTTCGAATGATGATGCACAAACGATGCACTGAAGACGAACAACACACCGTTACAGGTCAGTTTTATGACGAACGGTCAGAAGATAACCAACAACAAGGTTATGTTGATGAGAGTCGTAATAAATGTTTACGGGTTGTTAGTTGTGACGTGTGAACGTGAATGGGCGCTACAACTTGTTGTAGATGTTGTGTGAAGCGTCAGAAATCTGATAGACATCGAAACCTAACCAAAGTTATGACTTAAGTCATGACGTTTTTATGAATGGCTAATGAAAAATGTGCACCTGACTTTTTCTTACAATGCACCACCACCAAACTAAACCCAAAATGCGGGTGTCAGTTCCGAGTAAGAATAAATCTGGACACTTGCTACCTGAATTTTAACGTAAATTTCTTTACGTCATCAACAAAAACTGTTTTTTTTACCTTTCAGAAACCTAAGTAACATAAGTTACAGAAAATGTCAAAAATGATGTTGTGTTTTCAAATAGAAGCATTTTATTTTATTTGATTTTTAATGTCACGATGCAGAATTTCCTAGGAAAAAAACACATTTTTATCTTACCATCAATGTTATTTTGGTATGGGGAATACCATAGAAATTGACCTCAACTCCAGGCTGGTACAAGTGTCAGTCAGTAGATTTAAAATGATAATTTCGTAAAATAGAAACAAAATAAAAACACGCGCGATTGCATCTTGGTGGCTTCGCTGTCGTAAAATTTACAAAGCTAAAAACAGCACGATCAATAAACTTGCAATTAAGATTCGGAAAGCTTCGAAAACGCTGTAAAAAACAACCTTAACTATTCCTAATCGCAATGTTTTTCTATAATAGCTATTATTTTATATAGCCAGAACATTTACAATCAATCGTAACCGTTTTAACTCTATAATTTCAATCGGTACGTTTCAAATTTATGGTTTTACGTTCATTATTTCATCAAATTAAATGAAATAATTTACTTACTTACAATTTTTTTACTTACTAAGATGCCGATGTTATTTTAAAACAAAATTTAAATCTAGTTACATTTTAACCTAAAATTTGGTTTAGTTGGTTTAGTAGTCTATGATGAATATTTCCCAAAAAAAAACGAATCAAAATATATTCAAAATTTCCTACAAAGCTTTCAACGTTTAGTATTCCTATAAATATAAGATATAACGTACACAAAATTACATTTTGCGTGGAAAAGCTCCTCGAAAGCTGCACAACATTTCGGGAGATTCAATTATGATAAGCGGAGTTATTCTCAACAGCTTATCAGTTAATAAATAGTCGGTAGGCGGAGGTGCGCGCGAGCGATATTTCCAAGACCACCAAACTCACCAGAAACCACCGCAACTCACCACCCTATGCTTCAGTTATCATCTTACCAAGACTAGAAAGAAAACGCTTAGAAAAAACCAACCCTTATTATTTCAAATTCAAATTAAAACGTCTCGAGACTTATGTGAAACGACCTAATACTTAATATTCTAATATTTCACTCAGGTAACCTCCAAAACACTTAATTTTTTCAACTTTTTTGTCTTCCAATAAATAATAATTTCGTCCTAATTTTCTCGAATAGTAACTAATATATTGGTTAATGAGTATTTGTTCACGAGTCCGAAACTCTAAATGAACGTAATGAACGATTAAAACAAACTTGACCGACCCAAAACGTGTACTACACGCTTAATATGCGATCGGGGCTTGTTGTGGGCGTCCAACACTTTGATAGATTGCGACTGCTCATTGTTTGGTTACCTATGGCGTCGTAATTATAATCGACTCATCAATTAAGTCTAATTAAACAGCGAACGGTGTAATCTAATAGAAGCGCGCATAGGCACAACAAGCACGACATCCATCGACCATTCGACGCGGTGGATTAATTAAACTTTACCTACGTGTCATCCTGTGGTATAAAACCCACACGATGATAGGAAGGGATAGATAATTGTTAAATAAGTTGGTTAAAAGGGGGTTTAGCATTGAGAAATGCTATATACTTAACTTATTAATTCACCAAAAAATCAGCAGTTCCTACCCACAGTTGTTTTCACACTTTCTTTATAGAAATATGTCTTCACAAATGATCAAAACGCAAAAGAATAAATAAACAATAAAAAAAATGGTAAAAAAAGTATGCTTTGAAACAAGCAAGAATAGTACATTACGCGCCATCTACCGGGCAGGTAACGTACCTAACATAACAAAACAAGTTACAGGAAACGCGGTTGGGATAGTGATACAAAACAAATGAATAACAAACTATACAAAATCATGGCTAATATGATTTTATACTAGATTTCTTAAAATAAGTTTAAAACTATTAAATTAATTAGAACTCACCCTATACTTCCAGCACGTCGTTTTTGAATACCCTTTGTGGGATCAGCACCTACAACAAAAAACATAACACAAAATATACTTTACTACCTTGTTATGACACAAATTGCTTGACTTTTTTTCACTTGGTGGTTTGTCGAACAGAAATAAACCGAAAATATGTCAAATATTCAAGTCCCAAGCTTAGTTAGGCTCAGTCTGAACACCATAAACATCCTGCCATTCCAGCTTTTAATTAAATTATGTAAATGCTGATGCAAACAAAAAAATACCACACGAAAAGGGGATGGTATTTATGTCACAACCAATGAAATCCAACCAAACAAATGTTGTTTTAACTAATTAATGGAATTTATCACTTAAAGTTTTCACGTATTATTTAAAAAATGTTTAATTATAATTAACACGTTGATTAAATTTCAGGATTTGACGCCGGCTTTTCTGTGATGCAAAGTGTTAAAACAAAAAAACATCAACAAAAGCAAGGAGTCCTATTGGTCAACATACAACCGAAAATTGGAGTAATGCACTAAATGACCGCAGGAATAGATGTTGGGTTTTGTGAATGATGAATGGGATGTAGGACTAACCTGACAGCGGTTGAGTTAATGCAGACATCTGTCCGATGGCACACCATGCAAAAGATTCGCTCGAAGAGCGCTATGCCGCCGGACACCGCACACACCAGAAACGTCACACACAAGCGAATTCGCTCTCACAAGGGCTGCGTCGACTCCATACATCCGTCTGGTGCACGCAGAGGTCGTGAGGACGACGTGTTTGCTTGCTTCGGGAGGGCCGCTTTGCCCCAAAGCAACCACTATGTTTACAACCGACACAGAAGAACCGCCATACTAGAAAAATGTTACAGTGCTGCGAGGTTGTGAGTGCTGTGGTGCAGGAGTGGGGTGGTTGCGGGTGCAACGGGGAGCGACTACCACACTACAACGACCATCTTTGCTGCGATGCGGTGTTGCCAAGTCACACACGACGACTTCGATCGAGCGCTCGTGATGCGAAGCGTTAAAAGTTTCGAACGTGTTTTTAAATTAAAATTATAAATTACAACCAATTTATAAATAACGAATACAATGATTATAAATAAAGACAGTAATTTTATAGTTAAAGACACAAATGTTATGATGAGAATGAATAAAAACTTACGAGTCTGTTTAAACCGCGTGTGAGGGCGCCACCAACTAGGCCCGATTTGTATCAATTTGTACTTTTCTGGTTTTGTTGAACTTCGTATGAAATTTAAAACAAAAATTAACGATTTTAAGTGATGTGTACTTACTTTTACTGCATAAAAACGATTATATCGATTGTAAATATGGTAAAACACTAAGTTGTGAGTAAAACTAGTTGTCAACTAGTGAATAATAAAGAAAAGTTATTTATTTCCCTTTGTTTCTAGGCAGATCCGCATACGGAAATGTTCGGTTTGCAAATTATAAACAAGAAATCAAATCAAATATACAATGTTACACAATAAAATAATAATAAAATTAATTACAAAAAATCTCAGCGTGCATGCTCCGCTTCCCGCACAAACAAATCAATCGAAGTTGTAAACGTGTCAAAATAATTTAATACAAAAAATGGCAAAATGCGAACGAAACGAACGGAACCACACACACTGAACAACACAGAACGTGCTGGTGCTCCACACGTTAAGTAAAAGATTCAAATTTATTTAGCATCTTGTCTTTACTTAACTTACATAATTAATGCAATCATAGTACATAAGATGGATTATACCTACAGCCAGAAAAATATCACCACATATTTTAAACTACGCTTTGAGTCTCTAGAATTCGACTGCATCTATTTTATGCTCCGCGGCGTTCGTTCGCCAGCGGAAATCTATAAACAATGTCCACCTCTCATCACGTCAACACGCTCTCATCGACAGACAAATTAGCTACCACTAAAATCAAAGTTCGGGGAGAGAAAATAGCACAGAGACAGACCACCACCACCGCCACTATCGAGAGAGGCGTTTTTGTTTGTTTGCACGTATCAAAACATTTTGCTTACTAATCGCGTTTACAAGTTAAGTTTGAAAATGAAAAACTCATCCTGCATGTATAAAAAACACCATATCTGCAATTTGCAATTAGTATTATTTTTTCGGTACTTCCTTTGTACATTTATTTAATCATTATGAGACATATATATTTGTTTTTATATATAAAGCATTCGCACAATTAAGACAAAACGAAAACCCATTTCAAGATGAAATTGAACTGAGGCGCGCGGTGAAATAAAACCAAAAACAAGATGGCTGCCGCTACGAAACGTAATTTTTTTGGGGTTAGAAACATCAGCCATTGTACACAAGACTATTTTTTTTGTTTATAATTGTAATGCTTAAAAAGATTAGCGTTTTCCTGGTGAAAGAGTGAGTTGTATTGGTATCGCATGTCAAAGTTTGTAAGATTAACGCGAATTACATAATCGGTTAATTAACCCGCAGCCGTCGCCTGCCCGATGTGCAGCAATTTAGTAAGTAACTAGAACCAGCAGTATTTCAGTCTTGTGGTTACGAGAGTCGGGAGGAACAATTCTTCTCGTAGTCGTCATCATTGTCGTAGTGTAAGTATTAAAATTTGTCCATGTTCTTCAGTTATTTTACCCTCGATTTATTAATGTTTATAGCAGTATAATAGTTTGCCTTTCGTAGAAGTTCCGTGCGTCGACCAACAACCAACCAATGTATTATGCGAATAGTCAATATGTGATTATACCCCCTCGCTATCTTTCAGTAAATTTCATTAAATATGATACAAATAAACGAGTTTTGCACAAACATTTTTATACATAGAAGATATCTTATCATCTCGTCTCTAATATCATCGTATCGCCATTTTCGTATTTAATTTACAATTTGATAAATCGCCTAAAAACACACACACCACCGCCCATCGTCATACAAAACTATCAATATTTTACGTGTGCATCTTTCATTATTTTTCAACTTACAGAGGGTATACAGCACATACTCAACTCAACCGAAACGTGTAATTCACATAATCGTATATTGTGTTTTTGTTATCTATATATTCATATAATATATATTTATATATAATTATCATATCCCAATGGCAGGTTGGCCACTATGCGACATCGGCCGCTCACCTCAGTCCGGTCAGGTCTAACCATCATCCACCGCCAAAAAAATAAAAAATAAAAATTATAATAAAAAATAAATACATAAGTAACATGAATGTTAAACATTTCCAAAAGAAGATTTCCTTAATTTACAAAATGGTACATGGATTACATTTCGTGTATGCGTGGGGATACTTTTTGGGTGTTTGATGGTTGCTTGCTATTCATCGTTTGCTTGCATTCGCGTTTGGTTTGCGCATTCTGCAAATCATCATTCAATCACGTGTAGGCGTATGTTCTTCATACAATGATGCTTTATTTAGTAAAATAAAATGTGCGGACGCGTATATCATGTACCTTTGTTTGTTTTGTTTGTTTCTTTGCTAAACTAATCGTTGGGACGCTTGTCGGTTAGTTGCCGCCGGCCGACAAGCGCGCCACACACGTGCGCCACTAGAATTAAGTCCGGGGTTCACACGCTTCGCTCGCACTGTCTGTAGTCTGTAGTAAAATTATGATAAAAGTCCGCAGTCACAGTCTATACAGGGAAGGTTCTGTACACGAGTCTCTTAAATTAATTAGCTTAGGATCAATTATTCTGTACAGTATATCAATTTTCGTAACACCTACAAGGGAAAGATTAGCTATGGGATATTTTGTAGAGCACTTTAGAGAGTAGCAGCGCCACTTGCTGGTCGAGGATTTGGCTCATCACAAGCGCGAGCAGGCGCGATTCCTGCTGGACGAGCAGCGGGCGGTTGTCAGCGTGCTCGGCAAGGAACACGAGTGTTGAAGCAGCTCGCCGCAGCATGTCTAAACTGGTTCCCATTGAATCGGGGTTCTCACGTAGCGCGCTGATGCCGTGTTGATTGGCGACTCCGAGTGCGCTCTGCTCCGCCTGCTCGATGAAAGCCACCAATAGGGAGACGCACGGTTGTTGCATGGCAACAACGCGCGCCATACTGCTGTCAGCGGCGGCTAGATAATGTAGCAGGTTGATGGAAAACTCGCGCAACACCTGGTCCTCAGAGCGGCAAAGATGTTTGGTGAGTACTGCGCACAATCGCTCCAGACGCGAAAATGGTGGCGTAGCAATCACAAGATCGACGTTGCTGTTTGTCACGCAGAGTTTACACAAGGCCTCGAGCGCTAATCGTTGAGGTGAGAGTAACGACGAAGGACCGACTGATGGGAACGGATCTTGACCCTGCGCCGACGGGCATATCGCCCAATGTAACAAACCGTCGAGGAATGGACGCGCCACTTCTTCTGGGTAGAGATCCAGATCGATTTGACCAGCTATGTTTGCTACGCAGACGAGAACATTTTCCCTGATTTGATGCAGAAAATCCCACCACCATTCGCCTTCACCCTGTAAACTGCTGCATGAATCCGCAAAATCGGCGTCGTCCTGAAAAAATATAAATCTTAGTAGTTGCCCAGACCTAACCTTAAATAATGCCAAAATTGTCAAAATCGAAATTGTACCTCTCTATCGTAATTTCTCGTCTTTTGTGCTCGAACTGGATGTTCATGGTGCAGCAACAGCAACTTCCCAACCAAACCTAGAAACACTAAGCTCTTACTGAATTCCATCTCGTTGCCTGGCACAAAGGTGAGACTTCTGAGAATGTTAGAAATGCAGACACAGCGCTTTGCGATGCAGTCCTGACTTTCAGTGAGCTGCACAAGACTCGCATCATCGCGCGTGTATGCCTCATCCTCGTAATCAGACATACGTCGACGTTTCAGTTTCCCCGCGATATCGCGCACTTTAAACTTAGACAACGCGTCCTCCTTGGTTTCGCTCTCACCGTCGCCCTCACGTTCACCTTCACCATTTACACTGCTGTTCATGTTCAGATCTACACTCGCCTTCGAGGCGTCGTCATCGTTCGACTGCTCGTTGCAGTTCACTTTATCACTATCCTCAGATTTCGTGTCTTTGTCCGCGTTTGTCTTCTCCTCCGGTTTTGCGTTTTCCGGCGAAGAACTTTTTTCAGTTGCGTTGTCCGCCTTTACATCGGATTCCATATCCTCGGTCGTGTCTTTCTTAATTCGAGATATCACATCACTTATTGTTTTTGTCCTACGTTTTTTGTCACACGGTTTATTAGTATTAGTTGGAATCACTTCAGGCGGCGGTGATTTGCACTGTTCAGATTTGCTATTGCAAACACCCTCTTCCTCCTGGTCCAAAGGCTCGTCTTTGATTTTCACCTCATTGACCCCACCTAGACAGCTGCCTAACTCTTTGTCGGTCTCGACCGTAGTCACTTCTTTGTTCGTTTGCTTTTCGGAATCGAGAACTCGATTAAACGGTATGCGTCCAAACTCGGCCTGGAAAGTGGGCAGGATGTGATCGGCTGTCAGATGCCAAGGATCCGTAGCAATCTCATCCAAAACACTGATGCCAGCCACGTCACCTTTACAATCCCACTTTCTGTGATGGTCCCAAATAAAAATATCGTCATGCTTTTCAACAATTTTCACTTGTAAGCCTTTTCGACTGGCCATCGTGTAATTGTTTACCTTGTTAAAAATCACTGTCCGTTGCAATGAATCGATTGGCGTCAAGATTTGACCCAGATCGAGATCTTCCTCGTCCTTTGGTTCTTGGACAGCCAACGGGTACGGACCGTCGAACATGTCAGCCAGAGTTTTACGGAAGTGTTCGAGGAGCAGATCGAGCAAACCCGGCCATTGTGTGAGACCAAAGTAAGCAATCGCAGTATCGTCGTATAACAGAACTGTCAACACATCTAAAGCAAACACACTCTCGGCGAGTAGACCAGACCGCAAGCACATGATAATTCTCCAAGCGTCCGTCGGACCAATGTCTGCACGGCACAATCGTTTACGTCTATACAGCACAGGTTGTGTTGCTTCAACACTGTCAGGAGGGAAAATTATCTCCCGTTTGGGCACTTGTCCTTGGGGATACGAACCAGGCGCTGGCGATGAGGGGGGCATACCCTTACCCCCTGAAGGCGGCACCATATTAAAAGGTTTCCCAGGGCGCGGGCCCATGGGTGGCCGTAGAGGTGAGCCCTGGCCTACACCGGGTGTAGGCATATTAGACCATTGCGGTGGTCCCTGTTGTGGTGGTAGAGTTTGATTCGGGGGATACGGATCCCACTGGTTAGGAGGACGAGGTGGACGTTGCCCCTGATTCCATGGTTGTCCTGGAGGAGGTGGACCTTGACCAGGACCTGTAGAATTAGCTGGGTACGGTCCCCTAAATTGGTTATTGTTTGGCCATCCACCTGAAAAACCAAAAGACATTTACTTACTAACTCAAGTCCCACACCGAGATAAAACTCTGTTGAATGCAAAAGATACCTACCATACATCGGAGGTCTTTGAGGAGGCCCAT
The DNA here is from genome assembly GCA_030264155.1 of Atheta pasadenae. NCBI lineage: Eukaryota > Metazoa > Arthropoda > Insecta > Coleoptera > Staphylinidae > Atheta > Atheta pasadenae. The sequence continues at coordinate 4,565 of JARJDS010040538.1, read as the reverse complement.
AAGGGCCTGGAGGTGGGTAACCTCCAGGTTGTTGTTGTTGATCCTTTGCAAAGTCAGGATGTCGTCGAGGCGGCGGCATAGATTTGGATGTAGTTGGACCGCCAGGATACGCACCCGGAGTAGACGCTGGTTGGTCAGGACGATAATAATCCTGCTGAGGTGGATAAGCACCAGTTGTAGGCGGTTGTGGTGGAGGACCTGATGGTGGTGGACCAACGTGTGATGCCGGAGGTTGATTAGGACCGCTAAAGGGTGGTCGAGGTGGATAACCACCAGACGTGGGCGCTGCGTTCATATTGTAACGCGAATAGGCCTCCTGTGGTCCACCCTGAGGTGGCGGTACAGGCTGACTGCTGTTGGGACTAGCCGGCGGAGCGTTGGAATCTGAAGAGTATGGAGGGTAAACAGGTCTCGTTTGCGAGTAGTTTTGTCCACCCGGATACGATGAATACTGATCTGGCGGTGCACCAGGACCTTGGCCAGGGCTAGGCGCCGGATATTGGTTGTAACTGCCGGCTTGGCCCGGATAATTTTGACCCGGCGGCCGAGGCGGAGTCCCCGTCGGAAAAGGTGGATGTGCTCCACCCGGGAAAGGACCTCCCCGAGGTGGCGGACTTGGTGAGACGTCGTCAAAGGGATTCGAAACGTTCACGTTGTCAGCGTTGCCCGTAACAGGCGTAGGCCCAGATGGTGCAGCATTGCTCAAATGATTCGATCCTGCAGAACCTTTACAAATAAACAAATTAATCTTTGTTTTTCTACAAACGCCAAATTAAATTACCTCCATGTGGTGATGGCGCATTGGCTTGTGATGATGGCCGTTGCTGCGGAGTATTGAATTCGGGATTGCTACCTGGCGGGTAGCCATAGCTACCGTATCCGTCCATCGACGCCCCACCTGAACCTTGAGCCGGAAAACTGTCCTGCGAATTCGATGAGCCAGGCGACGGCACCGACGCAGCTTTTGCGCTCTTTTTCTTCGAAGTGCTCTCCACCTGATTAATGATCGGCTGCGGGTCAATGCCGCCCCGGTCAAACTGACATTCGTAGGCGAGCAAATTTTTGGTGTAGTGCTTGCGCAGAGTGTAGGCGGCACTTGACGACGCGCCGATGCCCAGCATCCCAGCGATGTCCTTCCAGGTTTTATTTTTCGTAACCTAAAAAAACCAAATTGTTGTAAGTACAACTTCGCTGCGGATCTATCGCCTTCTATCGCTTGTTTTGAGCTACTGGAAGACACACCACCTTACATACCTCCATGAAGCCACCCCGATCTTTCACAAACATATAGAGCCGGAATAAATCGAGCGGATTCTTCGAAATTGTCGGGCACGTCGTTATGGGCGTGCGCCGCTCCTCCATAAAAGCCAGAAGTTTGTCCAGCCATCCTCGACGATCAGGGTTGTCGTCCATTTCGTATAGCTTGCCAAGACTGTCCGTTTTCTGCAAACGCGTTGATTGTTAGTAGGCTTGTTGACTTCATGCAAGTTATTTAATAAATATATTAAGAATATTATAAGCGTAATGAGAAGTGCAATCATAGCATGCTGTGCTTCGAAATTCAATTGTTATTAACATAAATATTGAGATTAGGAACACTAATTTAAATTAATTTGTTAAAATGTATAAATAACCGAAAAAGTAGACAAAATTCCCAGCGTTAGTAAATAAGTAAGCGATAACATCAATAACATAATTTATTTATATAAACCTTTGAACGGTAGGTTTCCTGAGGTGGCGGATGAGTGTTAAATACCTGTAAATAACCATCGCATGGTTAGCAAAAACACACTTATTTATATTTCAGCGCAGTGTTTTGTTTGTCCGTGTTTTCATGGCGTACGCAAATTAATTGCTGTTTTTGGTATGTAGATGTATAAATTGAACTTAGGTAACGAAACAAAGTGTGAAAATACTACTTACTGGACTTGCAGGAGTTCGTGGCCAGCTGGGGCTGCTGATCTCGTATTCTTCGTGCATCGAGTTCATGCTCGCGGCACCCGGAGAAGGCACGGTACTCTGAGGCGTCGTGGGGTGGCTGTAATGGCCCATGTCGTTTTTACGCGACTTGGGAGTCGTGCATTGTGGATCCTCGCCGGACGCTGCACGAAACGAAGGACCGTTAGTTGATTTAGGCGACGCGGGAACATAGGAAAAACTAGAGTCATTACCCGCAGAAGCGTTGGAGAGAGTTGACTGCTGCGAGCCCTCGTCAATTGGTGCTCCGTCAGGGCCAGTTGTGACGACAGAAGTCACAGATCCGCCCGCGGCAGCAGTTACATGCGTCACCATACCACCGGCAGCAGTTGTCGTGATGCCGTTGTCCATCATCTCGTGAGGTGGAGGTCCACCGGCAAGAGGATGGTGAGAATTAGGTGTGGAGGCGGGCGGCGGCATGGGCCCGTCGTGTGGGTGATTATTTGGTAGGAGCGGGCTGGTAGCGGGAGGCATGTTTGGCGGTCCCATACTGGGCGGCGGACCCATTCCGCTGAGGTGGTGACCGCCCGGCGGACCCATATGATAATTAGTTGGGGGGCTAGGGCTGGGCGGCATCGACGATGGCGGCGTACCACCAAAACCCATCTTGTTGTGTAAATGCTGCTTGAGGTAGTTAGGCGGGCGTTGTGGGCCTGACGAGGGCGAATTGGGCGCTGGCGGCGGTGGCCCGTTGCCCTTGCCAGGTGCGGCTAGGTGGTTACCGGCACTTACCGGTGGCCCGCCTGGCCATTGCGGTTGGTACGGCGGAAATTGAGAATTGCCCATATGGTTGGGTACCGTGCGGTTGGGGTAGCCCTGTTGTGGTGGCATATTGTTGCTTGGCGGGTGCTGAGACGTCGGCGGGCCATAGCCCTGGTTAGGATAAGCGGGACGTGCCGCGTACGCGCCAGGCGGGTACTGGGTGTTTGGTTGGTAAATTGGCATTTGTTGCCCGGTCGGCTGCATGCCGGGATGCCCCTTGTAAGCGCCGTGCATATGTGGCGGTGGGTAACTGCTTTGCGTCGCCATCGGAGAATGGCTTATTCTTGTAGATCCACTACCATCTGATTGACCACTTGATGGACGCGGAGGCATCGGAATGTTTTGTTGTCCTGCAAGCAGAACCATTCAGTTGTTACTGCCTGCACTTAGTACAATTAAAAAGTAAATAAAATACAATAACAATCATCCCCTGCTGGCATCTACAATAAATTCCTTCAATATAAGACACGCTTCGTCTATTAAAGCACGAAAATAGTAAAGAACGAAAACAAATCGGCACATAAAAATAAACGCTACGACTCGAAATAAAATGAAATAACGGCAAACGGCGAGAGGTGACAGTTGCAAGCGCGGCGTTCGATCGCGCGACGTGGCAGCGGGCGGCGGTGGCAGCGTCGGCGGCACGACGCCGATCCTCGTAGCCATAATATTTCCGTGCATTGTAGGCATCCGAGCCTTGCCGGCGATCGATATGTGATCCAGCCGCTCCTTGCCGGTTAATAAACCAAAAAACGTTTGCAACAGAAGCAATTTCAAATCTCTTTCAATCGCCATAGCGCCATAATTCAAGCACCGATTACAAACAGATGCATAAAAACAAACAATGCCGAATCGCAAACAACAAAACTACCGAAAACCATACCAGAACTATGAATGGAGAATTTATCGCCTCGAAAAAATAACACGCACGTAAAGTGCTCATTTACTATCAAAACTTATTCCGCGCTCGCCAGAAATTGAGCATAAATTATACGCGGAGTGAAACAAAACCCACAAAAAAATAAACACAATATTCTAATCTTACATCACGCCGATATAAAGTAAAACGTGGGCGCGCGTCAATGAAATGCAAGTGACAGTAAAACGCCACTCGCATCCTTCAAGTAACGAGAGGGAAAACACGTGGTGGCGTGTGACGTATACGACATAGTATTATTTTATTATTTAATACGAGGACATAAAGGATGTAGGTTCGGGGAATAAATAGGGATCGGGGGATATGGGTGGCTTAACGCGGCCACCAGACGGTAGACAGTAAAACAGCGGCTGGATAAACGCCGGACTTGTGTCTTGGTTGGCCTGGCAGTCAGCCGACACCAACCACCACCGGCATCGTCGTAAAATCCCCGCACCTACTACCCTTGTGTAGGTGAGCGGGTGGCTGGCGACGGTTTCGCGCGAGGGCGGCGAATGCGGCGGGTGGGGGTGGGTCGAGAGTTGTATTCTCGCGCGGCGCGCCGGCATAGGGTTAGGGTAAAATCCGGAATGTTCGTAGTAAAATGTAGGTCAATGTTGAGGAGAGAGACCCGCATTTTATCGAACACATCCGCGGCATGCCTCGGCGTCAATGGGAGAAGACGACACGTGGTGGTTTCGCAAACGAGACGCTCGTTTTAGGGTTTAGGGAAACGAAGATGTAGAAGTGCCAGAGCAGAACAGAAAACACGTGGTGTTTTGTAGTACGAGGAATTTGTTTGGGTTTTAGTTTCTAGTTGAGCACTCACCTACTGCTGGAGACATGGACCTGGAACCTGTCGAACCCGTAGGGGAGGGCGTCGGCCTCATCCCCTGCGAATTCGGCGTAC
>JARJDS010040501.1:0-16829 GCA_030264155.1 Atheta pasadenae | reverse complement strand
GAGAGAGGGAGAGAGGGAGAGAGGGAGAGAGGGAGAGAGGGAGAGAGGGAGAGAGGGAGAGAGGGAGAGAGGGAGAGAGGGAGAGAGGGAGAATATTTTTAGTGACAATTCAAAAACATAACGTAACCATAATTTTGCTCATGTTTTGGGTTAAAATGGAGCTACCGGTAGTAACGGCGAAAGCGTCTAATTAACCTTAATTACATTTACATTGGCCACACTTGCATCCTATCGTACACGGCCACAAACAGACGTGTTGTGGCTCGTCTCACTCACGTCGTCAGGTCGTCAGGTTAATTAATTATGAAATTTTGTTTCCATCCAAAAATGTTTTTGAAACATTTTTCGATTTTCTATCCATCCACCATCCTTTTTCGGAATATAACTGTGCGTTACACATCATGAGAATCTGCACCTGTATGTAGGCGGAGGCAAATTAATTTCGACGTTTTTTTGGGAAAATACAATGAGCATGTTGAGGTAAAAAAAAAACATCTAAAACGTGCTAAAAACTCGCTGATAAACTTTGTTAGAATGTGTTTTCGATGGGATGCGGATATTTATCGGTGCGATAGAAGAAAAATAACGCTCGGACACACAATTATTTTTTTCGTAGCCGCAAACCAGAATTAATTTTTTTTTTCGTGCTAATATCTGACCTTGACTGGATAAGAGAGGTTAGGACGGCATGAAATATATTGCGAGTATTGAGATATTGTAAAAACGTAAAAGTAGCAAACGTAAAAAATGGTGTGTGGGCTGTTGGCGTGTGTGGCTTGTGTTTTGTAAATTGGCAAAATATTTTATGCATTTTTTATTTCGTGCGAAGACATACAGATGAAACACAGCGGTGCGCGTTGGGCGATAAACAGAAAATAGCACAAGGCATCAAAAGTTTGCGACGACGACGACAAATAGGAGTGTGTTGGATGCGACGAAGCCTGAAGGATATCTTTGCGCTTCAAAAGGCGACACCGCGCCGCGTCAGTTAAGCCATCTTGTCTGCATATCCTTCAGTTATTCAGTCCTTCAAGCCTGGGCGAAGGTCTCCAGGGAGATCGCGAATAGTCGCATCGAGGGTTGTCATTCACTCCCGGCTATGAGATACAAAATAAGCAACCCTGCCAACAACTTTTCATGACTGGCACATTTAAACATTCATTTTTTTTGTTTTTAAATTTTATGGAGTAAATTACCAAAAAATTCAGGTAAATTAAGTTGCCTATATTTAAACAACAAAACAACGTACCTAAATCAGCTGATTACAATGCTTTACTATCTATAGCAAACATAACCTAAATAATAAATGTGTTGTATTTTTTACTTTAACGATATATCTCTATAAGAACAAGCAATATTGCAAAGGAAATGGCGGATCATGATAATATGGGATGAGACTGTGGTTGAGGCATCTGGGTGAAATAGCAGGATTGGGCGCGGCAGGCTCTGGTTGCGTAAAGCGGGTATAAGAAACCGAAAGCAGATCAGGTACGTTGTTACATTGTGCGGCACACTGCACGGATAACATTGTATAATAACGTTAAAAGGAAATTGGTTGAATATTTTTTTATAGCGCATACAATGTGAGCGTTAGATACATAGATACGAGCATAATGCGCGTAAAATGCTTAGGGAAAAAATGATATAAATATTATAAAAAACACATATTATCAGAATATATGGAAAGTGGAGTATAGACAAAAATTATGAGAGTGGTAACCTAAAAAATATAAACTTATAAAAAATAAATGAACAAACACCCGACACGCAAATATTTGATTGTTTTTTTTTGGGTAGGGACGTGTTTGGTATTCGGCGATTTTTAATTAATATTGCAGCACTGGACATCTATTTTATTTTTTGGAAGGATGTCTAGAGTCTAGACATGGGATAATGTTTAATTTTTTCTTTAATTAATATAATGTAATTTATTACCATGATTATAGCGTTGTTGTACTTTATTATTATTAAACTAATAAAGTATAATTTTATTATGTTTTTTTCTCTTTAACATTGCAAAATTTGGCTTATTATATTTAAATTTTTGCGTTTGAAATAAATTTTATCAAATCAAAATCAAAAAATCAAAAAAAAGAATATGGAAGAAATCATGGCGTCTATAAGATAATAAGTAGACGATTAAAACAAAAAAATGAAGATAAGAGAAGACAGGAGTAAAAAGGAAAAATGAAAAATTATAAAAAGAGTACAATTGTACAAAGTAAATAAAAAAATTGCTTTACATACCCATATTTTCCAATATAATGGAAACTGAAATTTCTTGTAAAGCGGCCGGAAATTGGCGTGCATCCTCAACCGCATTAGTCGTTCATCTCCCAATAGTCTCACATCCGACTGGGTCGAAGTCACTCGTTCGCGTGTAATGTTTGTGTTGCAGTTGAATGTTTGGATGTTAGCAAACTGTTTAATTAATAGTGGGACTATTAGTAGATTATTCGATATGTACATGCATGTCGCCACGACAGCGCCACCACCACCGCCGTCTGCACGCCTGAACTCGTCGCAATACAGGATTCGCATTCGGCTTTAGACTAGCAATTTGTGGAATTGCGGAATTAAGTGTTCCCATAAGCGGTTCGATTAATCATACTTATTATGGGTCTAGCTTTCTAATGTGTCTATACCGCAAGTGCATATGTAGTGATTATTATACACGTGTTTTCGAAATTCAATCAGAAATAAATGACAAATCAACATTGATTCCAAACACACATAACACCAATAATTTAAACCTAAAACATCACCAACAAATTCTATACATTAACATTACTTAAGACTACATTCTATAGTTAAACAAACGAAGATAATACAAACAAAAAAAATACAACCCTAAATAATAAAAAAACTTTTAAATTAAATAAAAACGAACCCTCAAACAAGATTAAAGACCCAGATGTGTTTGTGTCAAGTTAAATTTTTCTTCCTACTGCATTTCCGTTTTTCTTTTACTTTCACTTCCTCTTATATTATAATTTGACTCGCTAATATATTTTTGATTGATTACTTTCTTCTTAACTAATTCCTCCCTTGTTCCTCGCACTCCACAACGCCCCAGTTCTAACCCAATATTTTTTTCTCTTTAATACGAGATAATAATCCTTGGGGAATAAATATACGCGTTACCAAACACCAACAACGCCTCTTCACTTTTTTCTAGCCTCAAAATTATACGTTCAAACTCATTTATAACGCTAAAACAAACATAAATCATTATTCAACTAAAATTCTATAGTCCAAATCAAAAAATCAATAAAAGACAATAAAAATAATTTACCAACAAACAAAAAGAATAAAAAAAACAGAAAAAGAATCGTAATGAAAACCTTTAACTCCTTTAACCATCGATTGCATGTTTTGCTTACCAATTTGAAGGTTCAGTGGTGGTGGCGAAAAAAGGGAGATCGTTTTTCGTTCGCTTGTTCGTCGGTTAATAGCCCGGCCAGCTAGTTAAATATCCCACACGTTACCTTCGAATATCTACGTGCTTTGAAAGAGGATAAATTCGTTTAGAAAATTTATACAAAATGTTAACACAAAATATGTATCCATTAATTATTTTTTACAATTTTTTTTTTAAATTAAATTAAAAAAATTCTAGAGAATTTGTAGTTAAAGCATATAATATTTTTTATAAGAAAATTTATGGTTTTTGGATTAAATAATTAATAAACACTTTGTATATATTTCAAGCGTTACCTAACACCGTGAACAACAGCTATTTAGCCAACTTAGCCCTCTGCTACGTGTTTCCGGTACCTTGTTACCGCACTTATTTCATTAGGCATTCTTCGCGATAGTCTCTGCTCCCGAGTTCCTGGTTGCCGGCTCCTAGTGGCTAGCTTTTCAGTGCTTGTGCTTCAATCGTGTCTATTTCTATTTTCCAATTTCGACTGTAATTCTTCTACTCTTTGTTTGAGTTTAGTATTTTTATTTATTTTTGAAAGTAAAACTAAATTATTTTCATGCTGACTGTTTTTGTTTTTAATTGACAAGGTGGCTATGATAAACACAAAATGGAAACAACGAGAAACACCTTTATGCCGTTTGTTTTACTAAAAATCAAAGTAGGCTGAGATCGTAATATTCTTACCAAAAACAACTGAAGTGTATTCACTCACAAATATTTACGCACAAAACTTTTTAGTTTTATTCAAGTGGCCGATTGAGTGGTATTTGATTTGAACAAATATAATTTTGTAAAATGAAAACATTATTTAGATTAAAAGCCATTAATAATTTCGGGTACCTTATATAATTTCCTACATAAGAAAATCATGTAGATATATTTACCTGATAATAATAGTTCTCAAAATATACTACAAATTTAACCATTGCGACGTTTTGGTTTTGTCTTCTTTTTACGGTTGTTATTTCTTTGGTTACAATCTACATGTCCGTCTCCATCGGCTCGTTTCGTCCTTGTGCGCCTGTTCTTCATACAAATAGTCGGTGGCTACGTGTTTCAACGCCGTGCACGTATGTACCTCGCATATGAGCGCATATATGCTTCCAAAGTGGAGCAATATTCTCGGGGAAAATTCTAGATTTATATCTCAAATGCGTCTCGTAGGATTTTTAAGAGTTTATGGCTCGAGTTTATAAAACAAACGCGCGCGAGAGCTACTCTTATACGGTTCACTCACGTTCAAAAAGTGCGCGATAAATTGCATTATTTATTTATTAATAGCCACTGTTGAAACTCTTCAGACTGTTGATACAAACTGCCAAAAAAAGAGTCATGAAGGAATTGAATTTTATATGCTTAACTCTCGTTGGAATTATGTAGGAATATTTACATAAAAGAACAGAAAGAATAAAAGAATAGAATAGAAAGTTAAAATAGAAAAGTAGAGATTAGAGAAAATAAAATAACATAACAATTAATTGCTAAAATGACACAAAATTTGTCTTCTGTTTCGAATGCTATCAAAACATCAGGTTATTTCTTCAAAAATTTAAAAAGATCGATATTCAAGTTCAAAATTCTAAAAACATTTTGGTTGTAAGTATTAGAAAGTAAAGTATTTGCTCAAATCCAACTTTACACTTGATTCCTAAAATAAATAACACAACTTCAAAGCTAAATGTAAAAACAAATCGTTTTAATTAAATGTTGGTCTAATATATGGCATCGTTTGTAAAATACTGCAATAAAATTATAAGGAAAGTTACCAGAAGTATCCAAAGTTTATGGTAAGTCCTTGAATCATTTAATGAATGGACATAATCTTTAACTGTTCATTTATTAATTAAAGAAATAATGTTTTGTTTTCTTTAATGAAAAACACCCTCTATGTTTATTCAAGTGCGTAAACCAAGAATGGAATGACTAGGGTGCACTTAGCTATGGCAAATAAAAGAGCCTGCAGGAAGAGTCCGGGAGTCACATACCGCGGATTGCTCATCGCCGCCTAAAGCCTTGCAGTGCAGCGCTGCGTCGACGTGCTTGCGAAAGCATTATCATACAATATGGTAGAGCAGCGAGGCTAAGCTTTGAGAACTCTTGGAGTTCTCGACGTTAGGAATGCGTCCTCGCGAGTGTCGCCCGATGGGGCGACGGTCGAGAGAACTCCCAACGCTTGGAGCTATGCAGAGTAATGAATTTTCCACCGAGTACAAGCTAAGTCAATTTTTATTACGCGACCCCGAACGCCACCGCCATTGCCAGACGCTCGTGTAACGAGGCATTGAGCCGACTAAACGAAGTTGAACCACCGTGGTAGCTGTGGCGGCTGCGGCGCGCCGGTCGCCAGAAATAACGAACAAACGAAACGCCTAACGAGTGACTGCCACTGCGAGCCACCTAACAACTCTTCGCCCAAGTTATTTATAGGCTTTGCTTGGTGGATGCGCCGGTAAATAGAATAAATACCTGTATAAACTATTCTTGTTCACAAACATTATACTGACTCACTATTTTCTATAACTATTTATAAATTAAATTTTTTATATATTTTTTTTCTTTGGTATTTTACGCTTACCTCAGTTGCACTTAAACTTGTTTAGAGGTTGATTAGTACTAGACAACCAAACGAACAGGTTGTTTATCATCTTTATACGCAACACTTCCAGCAACAACGTCAATTTAACCAAAGTTTTGGAAATGTTGAGAGTGTACAACCAAACTTACATTATTTATCACTATGTTAAAGGAACCTAAAACAAAAAACATATATAGTAAATAAAAATTTGGTATAAACATAACCTAACCTATTTCTTCAATATATAAACTTTTTGTAATACTAATTATTTTCAATGTGGATTCGTGTAATTAGCTTTAATTAAGAAAACGTCTACAGCGTGCACGAGGCATCCCGGGAGTCTACTTAAAACCGAAGCAGAAAGAAAATTTGCATTTTGCTAATTTAATCTTTATGCATTCGACTCCGACACAACTTGACTTCTTCGCACATCTTTCCGCATCGTTGGGGTAGGGTGAAGTCTCAACCCGACGCGCATCATTCCACCAACCCCCCGGCAACGACCAACACAAAGCCAAGCGCACCAACTTCGTCTTTCGTTGCGCACACAATGTTCGAACGAGATAAAAACAAAATAAATATAAATAAAACGCCAAATGCAAAATAAACATCAACGAAATTAAAACAAAACGACTCCAAATGGATATGAAACTAAATGCGGCACTTAGCATCGAGTGCATGCCGAACAAAAGCTCAAACGCAAAAAAGCCCGCGAGGCGCAACATATTGTTATTTTTCTGCACGTAATGTGCAGTTAATATTTAAGCGCCGCCGTCGTTACCGGCCAGGATCGAAATATGGAAAAACCCGCAACGTCGCCGGCGAAATAACAACAAAAAAAGTGTTCAACAAACCCATTCGAAAGAATAAAATGCTGAAGCAGGAAATGCAAATAAATGGACTTTTATTCCAGTTAACAGAATTTGGCAATTGCTATGTTCACTTGTAGACATATGTACACCTAAAAATATACAATGTGTTTAGTTAGACAAAAAAAATAAATAAAAGACGTATAAAATAAACAACTAAAAAAAGGAATTCCCAAAATTATTCGAACACAGTGTATGTGTTGTTAGGTTTTACAGTTGTAGTAACACACGTTCAAAGACACATTGCGGTGTTGTGCATATGTCGCACGAATGTTCAAGTGCCAGCATATTCGCCCGGTAACTCCGGCACTGTAATTTAAATTTGTAAAGTCAGACAAAGTCGCCACCGGGCCGCGTGCGTACAATGGTAATGCGAAACGGTTGGCAAAAGTACAGGACAATGGAGGCAATGAACGTATCTTTGAAGTAACATGATTACACAACATCGCCGCCCGCAAAAAGCGGAAAAAAGCGCGCCAGCGCATCGGCTACAAACGGAAACCGACAGCGGCAGGAGCAGCAGGGAAAGTCCGAAAGGAGCGAACTGTTTATGTGCATGTGCACGAGTATATTGCCGTTACGACTAATTCAATTCCATTCTGTTGTTTTTCTTTCCTCGGAGCTTCGAGCACTGAAACACGGTAACTCTTTGTTGCCGCCATCGCCCGCCGTACAGCCGCCATGCGTTAATGCGGTCGTTGCAGTTTTTACTTTTACCTTTTTTGCATAGTACAGCAAGTAATATAATTTGGGCATTATGTTTATACTAATTTAATAGCTAAATTAATTTATTTGTTTGATAACAAATTTTTTACGAACACTGCAAAGAAGAATTAAAAGTTTAATAATTAATTTAAAATCTGTAAAAAAAGACGTTTCAAATATCAATTTGACCTTGAAACTAGCATGACACTTGCAAATTTAATTTACATCCCTAGCAAAAAGAGCGTGGCTCATAAACGTCAAAAATATTTCGATGCAAAACAGCAAATCCTTGATGCTCGATCTGTTTAAACTTGCATTCGCTTTTATTGCCTTGGCACTAAACGAGTTTTGAGCACAGTTTCCTCACACGAGGACGAGTCCGTTACTCGCCGATATACGATGTGTCGTATAAAATTCATTTAGCTCTGCGGAATGCCAGGATATTCCGAGGTCGTGCGCCCCATCAGAGCCGCGAGTGTTTTATACTTCTTATTTTACAACTTTCGGTTTGCTGCACTCGTGCACACACATCCACATTCATGCAATAGCGGCATCAAAGGCCAAACTTTCCAAATTTCAGTCAGTTCCACCAAAAAAAGAAGCAAAAAAGCAGGAATGTCTTCGGTCTTCGTAGGAACGTTCGTTCTTATTTCGGAAATCTTCTTGGTGCATCGATTCTACGAACATAAATAAAGCAATAGTAATCTTTTCAAGTTACAAGCAAAAACGCAATCAAATTGTTTTTATCAAAAACAACGTTTTTCTTATATTAGGAATTTTTTATATTTTATTTTATATTGTGTAATTTTATTTTATATCAAACTCTAAACTTAAACAGAATCAACTCTTGTATTTACAGATTAAATTTGAGATTGTGCCAATTTAATCTTGACTAAGATTTATAACAACTTGACATTTATACAACTCACAAAATTTATGACTTTACAAAAAATAACCTCATTTTTTTAAAAATGTAAAACTAATTTGAAAAAAAAAACAAATTAAAAACCTTATGAAGAATGAAAGTTTGTGAACTAAAAATTAATTAAATCCGCAATTTAGAATAGAATATTAAAGTACTTACAATTCAGGATGAAACTAATACAAGTTAGGAGAGCCTGGAATATTGCATCGGATGCAATGCATCGCATCACAAATTCGGCGGCGCTGGTGCACGCTCGTTTGCACTCGCCTTCCAGCTTTGGCGAATCCCGAATCCTGGATTACCATATTAAAAATTTTATGTCAGGAAGATAGCGGCAGCGTAATAAATCAAATAACATGTTATCTCATAGGAAAGTGTACATTTTTGCTGTGCATCCACTTCCTCTTTTTGAGTTTCCCTCATCGTATATCGTATCTTAAAATGCATTTTGAGCGCTTCCCGCTGTTGCCGCAGTTGCAAAATGGCGAGGATACGCATCTGCAACGTGCATGTAAACAATAAACAACAAACACACCGAAAAATAACACACCGAAAAATAACACACAGACTCGAAACTATACAACGTACAAGACATGACAATGTGTGAAGCACGAAATGAAATTGTAAATATATAATAAAAGTAAACAAGTAACATATAAACACGTACCTTGTTTTGAAACTTTTAGTTATCATTTTTCGAAAAACTGCAGCACGGCACATGTTATTTTTAGGTTATATTACACTGTTACACATTTATAAGATGAATGTGTTAATAGTTCAGTGATACAAACATAGATGTCGTGGTAAATAAAACAAAACAAAAGGTACCATAATTTTAATTAAATGCATTAGTAGGGTATTACATTTTAACAATAAATGTTAATATTAATTAGTAAAACTTAATTTATAACAAATAATGTTATTAAAAACCATTAAAACTAAAAATACAAAAAAATTATTATCTGTAGTCCATTTTTTTAATTCTAGATGGCGTCTAACATTCTAAAACTACAAAAATTGAATTTAAAAAAATCAAGTTGGTTGTGTACGAAATTTATACCATAAAAATTCTAATGGGTTTATTTAAATTTAAAATAACTTTAGGGACTTTAGATACTTTAGGGAGCTTTAGGAACTTAAATTTGAAAATGTTATCTATTATTGGTCTATTAACAAGATTAAAATTTGGAATTAAATGAGTCTGCTCCCATTCAGTGTGAATGTGGTGTGTTTGGTGTTGTGTGTGCTTGCTTGCTTCCATTTCATTTAATCGCGTTGCTTTTGCCCCGGTCGGTCGTGTGCTAGCCAAATAACATGTGTCGGTGAAAAGAAGTGAAGATAAAAAAGACGCGGAGGTACGAAGGTACCCAAATGCAAATTTTACACGCCACGTTGGCTCGCGGCGCTTTAAATTAACTTGAGTAAATCCAAATATAAAAAGCGCACCCTGCATTAGTAAATTAATTCTTAACGTTGCAGAGGTTGCGCTTTTTATTAATAAAAACACATGCGGAATGTTGTGAAACGTAAACGCGCACGTAGATGTAACGGTACATAACCTACAGAATTTAATGGAAGCGATGGGACTGTACAGCGTCTGGTAAAGGACGTAAAAGTTGTGGAAGGACGAAAGAAATATTTTATGTTGCGTTTACATTTACTTCGGAATGTTTTTTTTTTCTCATTGTTGTTGTGTTTTAGATGTGCGATTTAAATATTATTTAAGTAATTTAAGGTTATGTTTTAAGAGTTCAGATATTAGTGTTTGATTTTCATATTTTAGTTTTTGTTTGTTTTTTGTTTTAAGTTCTTCATTTTACTTTTGTATCATAGAATACATATTGTCGTGAGCCACGGCAATCTAGCAGGCTTTGTTTTTTGTTTTGTTTTTTGTCAGTTGTTTACCTTGTCGATCGTTTTTGTTAATATAGTTAGTCATATTTGAGAATGTGTAGAGTGAACACGTAGTCTCGCGGTCCTAAAAGTTTTCTATGTTGTTTGATCCACGACACATAATAAGTCTTTTTTATTGAATTTGTGTTAGTAATTAGTAATTCGTAATATGGTAAGTATATTTTATTAAAAAGTATAGAAACTTTTATTTAATTTTCTTCCAAAAATACTGCAAAAATAGGAAAAATGAACACACATTTTTTATTATTCCATTAAAAAATAGTCTATTATTAATTATAAAGCGTAAGATACTTTTACCTATAAAATAATGTAAAACATAGAAATACATCACATAACATAATATACTAAATAGTACACTGTAGATTAAATTTTAGTTATTTGAAATATGCAATTGCGTTACTTTTACATTTGCTTGCCAGCTTCTTGTTTCATGTTGCTCGTGTTTAATTTAATAACTTTATGTGCATACTTCCACCAAAGCGTGTAATGGAAATTCATATGACACTCAGTTCATCACAAAGTGGAATGTTGTTTGTTGATTTTTTCTCTTGAGTACCACAAGCGTGGTACTGAAGTATGCAAAAAAGAGTAAAACTATAAAAGCAACAACAACAACCAAAAAAATACAAAAGCATCGAATGCGGATATCAGATATAGACAAAAGGGTTTTTTATAAATATGGTTTGGTATTATATAAAAAAAAAACTTCAAAAGCTTTGTAAAAGATATAGGGTTTTTGAATTTTTTTTCTAAATTTGAAAAAAAAAATTAATTAAAATGAAAAAATAATTAAATAAAATATTTTTTTAATTAAATTTCTTTAAAACGTTAAGAAATTTTAATTTAAATTATTGGTAAAGAACAATACAAGTAAAAACTATGTTTATAGCCTTTATCGTCAATATCTTTGTGTCCCACATCCGCATATGGTCGCTCAACTCGTATCTAAATTTAGATATACTCGGAGTGTATCTCTATCGTGAGTTAAAGTCGTCAAATTGCTAATTTCATTACTCAGGCACGTTCCATTAAGTCGAACGCCTGAGAGCGCATAACGATCCAGGTGAAACACATAAAATTGAGTTCGATATTAAAACGCCGACACACAGAAGGTCCAACACTCCACATAGCCACACTGTGGTGCAGCTTCTTCTTCTTTACCATCTTTAGCTTCTTCATCGCGTGATGTTGATGCCATCCACGCCCAGCAGTGGTGGTGAGCTTGCGAGTTTGCCGCGTCTCGTTTATTATTGCCCGCGCCTTCTTTACAACGTCACCGCGCACACAGCCACCGACCATCGAATGTTTATGGTGGCGCTGATAAGACGAAAGTTTACGGCCTCTTGTTGTACGTTAACGTTCGCGAGGCGGGGGCGGCGGCGCGTGCATGCACACACCACGAGCGAACAACTCGAGCAAGAAGTAAAGTACCGGCCGTAAATTATCTTGCTTGTACTTTCGGACATATCATGCGCGCGTAAAAGCTCAGGAGCGCTGGATTCATACGCGAGGAGCAGAGAGGAAGGAATCATCAACGTCGGTTAAAAGAAAAAGTCGTAAAAAAAGTTTTTTGGCTTTGCTGCACGAAAAATATAAATAATATACGTGCGGTTGCTTGGATCATAAGAATCTAATCATGTTTTAATTAACATACTAATTAATTTTATTTTTAGAGAGTTTAAACATTGCTTGGACATGTCCAACATCATTTAATTAAAAAAAAAATAGTACACGAATTTAAATATTTTATTAAAAAAAATTCATAAAAGTCGCAATTAATTTGTTTTTTTAAGAAAATGATAGAGCCTGTCGTCAGAAAATAGTTTTTTGTCAACACCGCAACAAAACGTAAGATTTCTTTAGATATATAAGTCACCAACAAACAAATAAAATAAATTTGATGACTTTAAAGTAACATTTAAGTACAAAAAATTCAATTTTTTGAAAGTTTTACCCTTTAAACGCTCAAAATCTTATAAATTTTTTATGTTACTAACTTTAATTGTTAATTTTAAATAAAGCTTTGCATAGTTAGATAGTATAGGTAGATTATATGTGCAATTACAACCGGAATTGTACAGTCAAATAGTTAATTTTTTGTGAACATTATGAGCTAGAGTTTTATTGTATCGGCGGCGATTCCGTTCGAAATTAACTTTACCAGTGTATTGACCATACAATTCAATTGGTTTTACACAGCGAGGATAAAAGCCCTGCAGGTTGCACAAATATCCACAGTGCAGTACGGGTGAACTCTTGCACGCGGCGTTCGTGTCGAAACGATTGTTTTAAATTGATTGAACTAGAACTTACACCCTATTGATCTCCAATTTTCTACTACATAACACACGCTAATCCGGATTTTGCGGTTTTTACCCACCGCGTTATCTCATCCATGACGTTTGACTGAACTTTAATAGTCACATTGTCTTAGATTTTTACTATAAAACGTACGATTTAGATTAAATAAACTGTTGATAAATTTTGATATAAAAAAAGAAAATTTAAAAAAAATTATAATTGTTCGTACCAAATATAAAATTTTAGAATTATAAATTATAAATTTAATTCTTTAGTTTTGTTTTCTTAGAAAAAAATTATTAACCTTGTTGAAATTTGTTTTTAATATAATTATTTATGATTATGAGTTGCATTAAATGATGGAAAGTTTTCGAATAAATATAAAACTGATTTAAAATCTGCTCAAATCTGGGGCCATTTGCGGTCAGACCAAAACTAGGCGAAGCGTTCACGTTCAGTTACGAGTTGAATTAGTTGTTTGCGGGCAACTCGTGAAAACGTCATATTTTACGTGAATTACGAGCGTTAGATTCTGAATTTAGTGCGCCCGCGCCGCCCGAATTTAGGAAGGATTTGTGGCGAAATTTAACGCGAATTTATAAGTTCAATTTACATTTTAACCGTTTTGCATCATTGTTCTCTTATTCAAATATTAGTTGTGCATTATAATATAACACAATCTAATAAAATTAATTTTTTTACAATAAAATAAAATAAGATACCTTATTACAGTATAAAAGTTTGTTTTAAGTACATAAAAACAGCTTGAACGAATTTTATACCGGCGCCTTCACTGTATCTTCCCAATGCTAAAAATAATAAATTAAAAAATTTTAACTTAGGTGTTTGTTTTTTACTTTTATACATTCGAATTTAAATAAAATTTATTATTAATTTTTTTTTAAATTTTTTTAAAATTGAGGTTGTGTTAAACCCAATAATTAATAATAATTATTATTTATAAATCATCTATAAACACATCCATACATTTTATTGTTATTTTAAATAAAAAATCTAATAATTATTTATTTTTAAATATTAAATAAGATTTAATAAAATTTAATTAAAATTTTAAAGTATGAATGACCGGCGCCTCCACTATACCTTGCGTACATTAAATGTTAACTTTACATAATTTATTATTTAAATTAGCAATTACTAAATTGTGAAACAAGAAAAATATTTACATGCTCAACAAATTTTTTTTAAATAAACATATATAAAAAAATAACGCTAATAATTTTAAATAAACGTTGATTGTAGAAATAATGTTTTAATAAACTTGTAAAGGATTGAAATAAAATTAATATATTTACAAACCAATAAGAAACGTCGCACGTATAAATTTACATGTCACATAACGTTGCGGTTGAGGTTAAACGCAAAGATATGTGGTAAGGTGAAGGCGCCGGGTATTACGTAACACGCGTCAGAAGTGATTTCGATTTCGGGCGCACTTACTTAGAGCGCGGTTGCAATCGTTTGCAGTTTGCGTGACGTAATCCAGAATTGCCATCACCAGCCTGCGCGCGTTGTGCAATCGTACCATTCAACATCTCAAAACCTTACCGCAAGTTCTTAATATATTCCGTCACATCTCATAATCTTAACATAAACATAAACAAACAAATATAAAATAAAAATTAACAAAATATATTTTAAAACATTTAAGTAAAAAAAAAAACAATTGAGTTGTAAATAAATAAAAATAAATAACAAAATGTATTCATTTGTTTGAAACTATTTTTTTTGTATTTTAATTAACGAAAAACTTAAATTCTAAAGTTTGTTGTTGTTAATTACAACGTGGATTATTTGTATTTGTATAAAAAGCACAAGCACAGTGCAATAAGTCTGGACACGTTCGTACAAATTTATTATGGAAATGTTGGTTCCGTATTCAATTGGAACGTGATCGCGTTTAAAATCGAGGCATATTTTACGCTTGTGCCAAGTCGTTTGTACTGTTCTAGCTGCACCACAACATCGGCAGGAAACAAGCAATGGCACAACGCGGAAAGGAAAAGGGTGAAGTAAGGTAAAGATGTTGTTGGGTTTTGATAGGCGCCAAACATAGCCGTTTGTAGCTGAAGCTAACCGCAATCTACGACGCGCTGCTGAGGATAACAAAGTCATCCTTCTTTGTTTATCGCTGCGGACGCGCGTTCCGTCGGACAAATACAAAACACCATGCTCACCTGCGTTTCTACAATGGCCGCACATATTTTACGCCGATATTTTACATCCAGATTATTTCAACTGGACGCGCGAACGCACCCTGAAGGCGGTGAATGTTTGCGATACTATTTAGTTGCAGGATTTATTGAACGATTAAGATATTGTTAAAGGTATAAATAAAAAATTTAGTTTATTGGAACATAAAATTTGTTTTACAAAAAACATATTCTAACAAATTAAATTAATTTGTTTAAAACATAAAAATTTAAAGTTTATTATTCTAAAAAATCTTGTCATCTTATTTACGTCTAATATAGTCTCCTTGTACGTACAAGGTAGTACTTGTGTCGTCGTCGTTCATAAAAAACGCGTAGAAAATTTGAGTTTAAAATGTAGAAAATTTGTAATCCTGAGTTTGGCAGGATGAAAAGTACTGAATTTCCGGGACGCATTCAGCTTCTCGCCGCTTCATACCTTCCAATCTAGCACCTGAATGCCCTGTAGGAACTACTCGACATATTTCCACACAACATAAATTGAATATAAAATACAGGAAATAGTGAATGAAAAAGTCGTCGCGCACATTATTCGACTATATAACAACAACAACAAAAAAACTACATAAACTTGATATTGCTCGAGTTAGATTTAAATGTAAATTTAACAAAAATCTCGTTTATAAGGAAATTGAAAATTTTCCATATCCGACAATCAATATTCTTGACACTTAACGGACATTTCTTTACTATTATAACAATAAACTAAATAAATTTATTATTTATTTTATTTATTTTTTATTTAATACATTTAAAAAAATAATTTGTTAATTATTAGTATAGTAAATTTTAAAATTCTAATTTATCCCGGCGCCTCCACAATATCTCTCGTACGTTATTTTCAAAAAAGTTGTTTTCGTCGACAAGCTCTGTCGGTGCCATTTTATATAAAAATCGCAATATAAAAATTAGTTCTTATACTTAAACATGTGTAAAATAATCCTCCCCAAAAGAAAAGTTATTAAATTTAAGATACTCCTACAATAAATTGTTAAACTTAAATATTTTATTTTGTTTCACTGCTTTCATTTCTTTAAAACTAAAATAATGGTGTCTAATAAAATTAAAACGTTGAACAAAAATAAATATGGGTTTTACCAGTTTGGGGTTCAAAGTATGCAAACAGAAGTCAAAATTACTCGTCTTTCGTTGATGATAATAACCGGCGGCAATGCTCGCAACTAATTACTGAAACCTCACGCCTTGCACCACTGTTGTTGCATTCGACGACGACGTCTAGAGTTTTCGAACGCGCTCGTCGGATAGCATTGAAGTGTACAGTTTGTATCTTCGCTTGCGTCGGCGATGATCTAAATTCTAGCGCCGCGCCACACACTGCGAAACTTTATTAGACAAACAAAGTGTGAGTAACGTTAATTAATGATCCATAGTAGTGTGTTTATGTAAGATCATACGGAGTAACGTGGAAGGCAAACGCGAGCTGGCGTTTTGCACTCGAGCGTAATCTAGATTTCCGGATTTAATTTGATCTTTAAGTTTTGCGTCTAAAGTCGCTGCAGATGCATGCGGCGCGCTGCGTTTTGGATAAAGCAAGGAAACGCCAGACGTTCTGTGACTTAAGACCTTCAGAATGTAACCCGACGACGAGCACGAGAACGAGACCCTTGTTGGAATTGAGAGATTTTCAAATTTCGTTGCGCGTTTCTCGTTTTCTTCTTCTAGTTTTGAGTTGAGATTCGTTAGTTACGAGATTTTGGTGTGGTGTAAAATGCAATTGTTAAATTTACATATTTTATATGGTTGTGAGTTTTATTTAAAATTTTTAGTATGTAACATTTTTTACATGCATAAGATATAGTGGAGGCGCCGGGTTTTACATAATTTAAAAAATAACAAATATAATAAAATTAAAGATGTT
>JARJDS010040427.1:0-14467 GCA_030264155.1 Atheta pasadenae | reverse complement strand
TTTTTTTCTACATATTCATAATTTATTTACGAGTTCGTACATGGTAAGAAGTAATTAATAATGCTGGAAATAATAATAACAATAATGGAGGTTGGTGCTTTATATTTTTTTTATTTGTATTAGTTTGTGCTCACATTAACAACGTTTTATTGTCGGTAATTATTATGATTGTTGTTTTTACATTTTTTTTGACTTCTATTTATAGTTGTGTTTTGTTTTGCATGCACGTGGGATATATTTGTTGTTTTGTTTTGGACATTCAAAAAAACAAATGTTATTAGAAGCAGCAAACGTTTGTTTTTTGTTTTATTTGTCATTTTATTGATTTGCAATGCATTCTAGATTTTTATTTTTGTTTTTGTGAAAAATTGAAAAGTACTGTACTTTAATTTATGTCAATTTTCATTTTATTACCTTTGTATTTAAAATGTTTTGTCATATACCGTAGTTTTCGTTAGTACTTTCAATTCGTTGGCATTAACAGTATCTGGTACTGGTACTTATAGTTCTACTCACATAGGAATAGATATCTATAGTTGGACATTTATGTGGCGTCGAGGTATGATGAGGAAATCCATTATTTAGGAGAAAATTAAATGCAATTAAGTGCGAAAGCCGCATCGGCATTGTGTATAAGGAAAACGATAAAATTAGAAACTCGGCATGTACTTATAATACAATAGATGTATGGGATAGGTAGTCACCTATCGAGATATTCGCTGTTGCTTGCAACACACACACCAGAAATGAACAACTATCTAGAATTTGGTGCTGTGTGACGTTGTTATTAATGCAGGATGCAACTAACAACTAACTCGCTATCATATCGGGCGTTATTATAAAGATTTATCGTGCACAATGCAACGCAGCGCCATCTAGAAAAAAATTTTAAGAAAGTTTCGTATGTAGGCAACCCAATTATCATTAGATATACAGAGTTAGTCTGAATTTTTATTTTATTACTTCTTGTTTTAATTTATTTTATTTGTAAGTAACAAGTTTCATTGTTGTTGCATTGAAAATTGCATTGCATTGAACCTCCTCTTGTTGTCTCGATGTCGATGTGTCGATCCGTTTTTGGTAATCTGTGTTTTTTTGTGTTTCGTTCAGGACTTCGATCCTGCTCGTGCGCATCTCATCCATCCGCGTCGCCACCGCTCGGCGTGGTCGTCATCGCCGTGCGCACCTTGGTCGTTTTTTAAATTTAATTCGGTTTTCAATCGGTAATAGCTTCTGGTAGAGTAGTCTGCTCGTTGTCGAGCCTGTTCATTGTCGATTGTTGTTGGGATGGTTGTTGGTGCTCGTCTCCTCGCTCGCCTTCCGCCGCCGCACGTTCGGACGGTAGCAGCAGGAGCAGCACTCGATTTAAGTGTCTGCCGGTCGTCGATCGATAAATTTACGAAACCGAAACGTAACGAGCCACCTTTTCAAGACTATAAAAAGTAACGTTTTGCAACTGCGTGCGTGCGCCGCACAATGAAAAAATAAATAAAAGTAAAACTACAATAAAGTACAATGAGCCATTGAATAAAAGTCATTCCCTGGTCAATATCAATATCAACTTTAAGCTCTGGCACGATTTGTGTGTTATATATGTGATGGGTTTGTAATGGATCAAGGGTTTTGTATGTATGATGATCATATAAAAATATTTAAAATTTTGTTACAATTTTTTTCTGGTAAAATAAAATCAAAAGAGAGATTTTTTGGTGTAAAAAATTGTTGCGGAATCAAGAAATCGAAAGTTGATTTCAAATGGAGACAAATTAGACTTATTAGAACGATTTTGGCAAATATCTAACCGTTTCTAACGCGTTCCTTTTAAGCATATTGGTCATAAATCTTAATTTGCATAAACAAAATCTACCAAATCGATTTTCACCTGTTTGGTTGCTATATATGTAGATATCTCAGCCGGATTTGGACATTTCGTAAAATTATTAAATTAATTCCATATTAACGAATTCGCATTCCGTTTCGATTAAGCGCACGACGCGAATTGTGGTTATTTATCAAGTTATTTACAAAGTCAAGTCGTTCGACTAGTCTACAAGTCTACACGTTTATGAAACGTTACAAGAGTTCTACAAGAAAAAAGTGCGTGGCGTTGTGCAAAGTCGCATTGGCTGGCAGTTTGCAAACGAATTTGCGAATAAATCCTTGAAGCTGTCCGCGTTTTGACAAATGTGTATAGGCGGTTTAAACTTGTCCACACGCAACGCCGCATCGCAAAGCTGCCATTTTTAAATTGCCAATTTCGATACGATACGCAAGTAGTGTGTGCGCGCGCACCGATATTGCCAATAAAACCAATAAGTGCAATAACGAGTCAACGCATGTCTATATATGCATAATGGAAAAAGAACAACATACTACAACAAAAATACGTTAAGAAATAATAAAAAAAGTCACAGCCAGAGTTACAGAGTTAAGCAAGTTGACTTTTTACAAAACGAAACAAAAAACATATTAAACGAGTTCAAGATTACCTACGTGTTTTTTAATGCTAATTTTTTTGATTCAAGGAAAAACTATTGATAAAATAATTTAAAAAAAGGTTTTTATGAAATTTCGTTTGTTTTGCTTGTTATCTCTCTCTCCTATTAAAATTCTAATACAGAAAACGTGGTCGAGATGTGTCAAGATGACACAAGCACATTATTTGTATTAATTCGTTTTATCGCAAGACACTGGCTGGTGAGTTATAGCATTACACGGTCGGCGTTACGGAAGAAGTTACGGTTTATGCATAACTGATACGGGCGATACGGTGAATATGAGGCGAAAGATAGCAATGTTGATATTATACTCGCATTATGGCGCGCACGTAGAACGTAAGCGGACCTTCCTGTACATTATCATCTCTTATAAAACGACCGTAACGCGCGCACATGCACATCGGTGCACCGATCGGCGTGTTGTACATACGTACGTGTAGTACATGTTTGCTGTTGTGTCTTATTAAGCCGCGCGCGCCGGCGTACGGTTGTCCCGAATACCTTCACGCGAGCCGAACGGGCGCACGCGGCGCGCCAACGAAAGGCGCATTTCTTTATTATCTGCATTTTTCGTACGCATTTTAAAATGCATCTTGCATACGAAGAGTATACACGCGCCAGCCTCTCATCTTGTGCATGCATCTCGAGTCATAAATACTTTTCAATTTTTCATACTTCTCTTTTGCTTTAGAGCCCCGTTACTTAAAGAAAGTTAAAGTTAAATTGATATCATTTTACCGGGATAATTAATAACTCACTTCTACGTAATAGTTTTTTTTTCATTACTGAGTATAGGTATTTTTTTATGGGGCGTGGTTTAGGTACTGCGCATGCGTCGATTCAAACCAGACACCAATCAACGATTTGTATTCAATGAGCACGCAGTTTTTGAGTTTTTAACCGAAAAATAATCGTATTGTGGTGTATTTCGTTTAAAAAAAACAGGTTGTTGTTGTGTCATTGAAGTATAATCAGTTTCATAATTTCATATTAAAGAAAACGAAGTCACAACAACTGCGACTTGAATAATAATAAAAAAAACAACCTGTTGTGCGTTATGCGGTTCGGTTTGGCCTCTCTCCTGCATAAAATCATAAATATTTTCTATCCCAGACTTTAGCAGCCGCCAGTGCCGAATTTATTTTAAGCACTCAAGGCGTTTATTCACTTTACGAGTTTATGACTTGACGAAATAATATGTAAACATTGAAAAAAACGCAATAATAGCTATGTTATTGTACTATTTATATCGCAATCCTAAGTCAAGTTTACATTTGTGATTTGCGTGAATATTTTTGTATTAAAAACTTTTCATACGCACCTGGGGCGTATTATTATTCAATTCACTCATATTTATGTAAAATATCCGGTTTTTAACAACAAAACTTGCAAGCGTAATAGAAATTCTGGTCAGACTTATCTCGAATGATGCGCACGAGTTCAAATAAAAAATAAACGAAGAATTTATTTACATCGTGTTGCCTCACAGTTTGTGAGTTGTGAATTACAAAAGATCTCAGTGACAGACATGATGCTGGACGTGCGTAAATGTTGTTAAACGTTATAAACTTTAAACTAAACGGTTTGGGTATAATGTGAATATATTTAGAAAACTGAATGCATTCACATGACACGTGGAAAGCCAATGGAACTAAATATATTTTTTGGTATAATTAGCATTTAAATTTAACTTAACTGTTAAGTTAAAAAAATATGTTTTTGAATTTAAAGTAATTTATAGGTTAAACATTTAAAAAGTGCATTTTTAGGCGATATGGCCACCGATTTATTTGTTTGGCCTTCGAGTGACATCCACGGTCTATTTACTATTCACAAATAAACAAATAAAACGCGCGCAATTTAATCCTGTTGACGTTTAGACAATGGAATTGAAGCTATCGAAGGTGAAAGTAGCATTCAATATTTACTTAGTTGGCTGGGTTGGCTGTTAAAACGTTCCAAACATTTTTTTAAATAAAAAAAACCTTGTCTTGCTTTTGTTTTTATTGATTTGAAAGTAAAACAATTTTTGTTTTATTTGATTGTTGGTTTATTGAAACAAAAACAAAAGCAGTAATTGCGAAGTGCGGTTTATTAATATTTGTTGTTTTTATGAAAATATTTTAATTCTCATGTATCACATGATGCTGATTCTTCCGCAGTGTTCCGAATGCGTCTTGAGGAGTGATTGATCGATGAGAAATATCTAAGCAGTATTAACACGCAGAACTCTGGTACGAAAGCGCCGCGATCGTGGTGTTAACAAATAAGGCCATTTAGGAGTCGAATACCGTTGATTCGATCATCGTTCGCGTTCGATCGAATTGATCATACTGCGAATCGGTTTTTAGTACTCGTACCTAGTTGTTGTTGGCCTGCAGGCCATGGGAGACTTTGCTCTTGGCTTTGCTCTTTGAAATCTTTCCGAGACTAGTTGATCGAATGTTTTTCCAATGTGACACAGCGTGTACTGCATTATTTATTGTTGGTTTTTTCATAAAATCCAAAAATTTTACCACAGCGCCATCTATAGGATTAATTTCGTTTTATTTTGTAGTTTTTCGGAAAAAAATAATTTAAAAAGCCTTAAATGAAGGTGAATTGATCGTAGTTTTATGTACGTCTTTGTTTTACTTCTTTTTCCGGTATGTAAGTAAGTTAGTGTGCTTTTCCTTGTGTTGTGGAGTTGTAGTCGCGTTGATATTTATTTTATTGCGCTATCTTGCGCTTGCGTTTAAGCAGAATCAGATACGGATTAGTGGGACTCTCGGATCCGCTTGCGACTCTTGCGTGCGATTACGATAAAACTTCCAAACTACAAATCTGCGCGTGCACTTGTCGTTGTCGCGCTGGACAGACAAGACACATTTACACGCTGAACTAGTTTTCTGCCAACTCTCCGGTTTCGTTCGGTCTTTACACCTTCCCTGGTTTAGTTTGTTCGTTTGTATTTTTTCCCCGCTTGGCGTTTCCTACTTTGCGCGTTTTTCTGCGTCGGTTCATTGCTTCATTAAATTCACTCCAGTCTGTCGTCGTGTCGTATTAATGTTTTATTTTAATTTAATTCACCGACCCGATCTACTTTATCAGCGATGTATCTGTCCCGATCGCGGCCAATAATGTATAACACACATTTATCAGGCCTTAACTAGTTGTTCGTCTTTTTTCGAACGCCGTGAATCGAGATAAAAGATAGAATGAAAAATTAGAATATTAAATGATGCCGAGACGAACAGCGGAGAGTCTCAAGATTAAATAAAAACAGAATGAGTGAATTTGTGTTAATGTTAATTTGAATCCTTATTATATTTTAATTTATCATCTACAAAGTGTACCCACACTTTATAAGACATTTTGAGATTAATTTCTAAAATTTTGGAATTTAAAAATTTTGATGAGTTTTGTAATATGTTGGAAACACACTGTAGATATTAGACGTTGATTTGTTAATTAATTTACATGTAATTAACATGCGGACGCTCCCAATCTACATACATAAGCAATCGATTCGGTATCGCAGCAGAAGAGAAGGCCGGTTGGTGATTATTAGGAGCGCGAAGTGGCGAACAAAACGTATGCAAACGATTGCGCAAATGAAGCGATGAAACGATGTTATTATGTAAAAAAAGAGGAACAGCATTCGAACAAAAAGTCGCGCGATACGCACGAGATAAAAGTAGATTGAATAAATTATCGCGTCGTTTGAGCATTTCACGCGTCGAAGAATTGAAGAAACGAAGCGAACGGAAGAAATGAATGAACTGAATGAAATAACGATTATGAGTTTGGAACGATTGTGGGCGGATTGTAGATGATATTAGAAGAAATGGTGGAGAAATCACGGTCAGCGATGCGGTCAGAGCGATGTGCGCAGAACTGATTCGATGAATTAATGCCGATGTTTGTGTTTGGATTTTAATTTAACGATGAGTGAGGATGTGTGTTGTGGCACATTATGTTGTTCAATTAAGTTGGACAACTAAAAACGTGCTAAAAACCTATATTTAGAGGCGGATTTATTTGTATGTTTGGATTTCGCACGTTTTACTAATCGGTTACTAATTGTGTTTGTGTGTGATTTTATTTTAATGTTTATTTTATTGTTTTTTTTTAGTATTAATGTTTAAATTAACCGCCGGTGAAGGCGCCGGGCTTTTTAAGGAAAAACACGATATACAAAATAGTGAAAATCTTTGTTTTTCATATGACCCTATTTTTTGATTATATTTTTTTATAATAGTTTAAGAGCTGTTTTTTTAACGTAGGACTAAATTCAGCCCCAAAATCATCCCCTAAGTATTTTATTTTCATCGTCGAAGTTGATCAATTTTTGTTGATTTATAAAAACACGTTTTGAAAAAAGTAATAATATTGCTTAAATGATATTTCAAACTCAATGTTATTAATTTTTATTTATAGTTAAAGAGCTATTCTTATACGTATGACTAATTTCAACCCGAAAATCATCCCCCAAGTATTTTATTTTTATCGTCAAAATTGAGCAATTTTTGTAAATTTGTATAAACACGTTTTGCAAAAATTAATAATATTTCTCAAACAATATTCCAAGCTTAATGTTATTAATTTTTATTTATAGCCAAAGAGGTGTTTTTAACGTGTGACCAAATTCAACCCCAAAATCATCCCTTAAGTATTTTATTTTTATCGTCAAAATTGAGCAATTTTTGCTGATTTATAAAAACACGTTGTAGAAAAATTAATAATATCTCTGAAATAATAGTCAAACTTGATGTTAATAATTTTTATTTATAGCCAAAGAGTTGTTTTTCAAAATCAACCCCTAAATAATCCCCTACGTATTTTATTTTTGCTGTCAAAGTTGATCATTTTCTACAAAAATTTGACCAAACAAAAAATCGTAATTTTTATTATTTACTAATCTAAAATACTAAAACTAATAATTATCTTAATATGTTGTTTATGTTCCCTCTTAAAACATGTAAATGTAAACACTCTTTCTGTTTTCATTACAATTGCAATTGCACTCACTCGTTATTCGCAATCGATGAGCAGCGCATGTCCATATAAAATCAAAAAGTCGTCTAAAAGCAAGACGACTTTAGACATGAACGTCGCGGACGCGTTCATCACTCTTTACGCTTTCGCGTTTTATTAACAGCATGAGGCGGTCGCCTTGCCGTACCACAGCGACGCATGCAAAACGCGTCTAAGGACGACCTGTCGTCCGGTCGCTGTAACTCACATGCCAGGCTCCTCCGTCGCGTTCGATTTCGCACCGCCACGCACACCTCGCCAATATTTATATGCCGGTAATCACTTGCCGCGTCCTAGAGCTAATTTAACGGACGTTTATTGAGCGAATCTATAATAGATTGCTCACATTTATTACACGCCGGCATCTCTCGATCGGTTCATTAAAAAATACCAAGCGCGAATAAATCACGGCCAAACTACCCTTGAAGTGTTAATAAATTTCATGTTTATTGTGCCGCACTAAACTGTTGAAGTAAATAATATTTTATGCGTTTACACATTACACAAACAGTGCATAAACATGTGAAGCACATAGAAATTTATTCAAATTGTTTGTAAATTTAACAGAAATAAAGTTAGGATTTTTTGTTTTGTTTATATTGTCAACGCAGTTGCAAGATGGACGATGTGACTATATAATTGTTGTCGTTGTAATAACCAGTGTGTTATTTACATTCATTTATTTATGCACTTCGCATTCCTGCGGCAAGTATGTGCGCGCAGTGATCTTAAACTGTGTCAGGGCTCGCACCAACATTACCATTTTTTTTCTATGTGTATCGATTATTTATTGTTGGCTGTGAGTGTGTGTTTGTGCGTAACCTTATTGGCAGGTGATATGAATAATGCAAATGTGCAATGAAAATAATTACAACGCTTCTTTATTGTTTTGTTTCTTTTATTTTGTTTTCGTTTACTTTATTTGTTTCGCATTTGTTTTTTTCGTTAAAACATCAA
Organism: Atheta pasadenae; assembly: GCA_030264155.1. Taxonomy (NCBI): domain Eukaryota; kingdom Metazoa; phylum Arthropoda; class Insecta; order Coleoptera; family Staphylinidae; genus Atheta; species Atheta pasadenae. Next base: position 5,996 of record JARJDS010040427.1, on the reverse strand, counting down.
TTGTTTTGTTATTAATTTTTTGTTTTGTTTTGTTTCAGGCTAGTCGAAGTATCGCACGAAGTGGATACTTGTTTGTCGCACCTGATTGGGACTTTTCCGTGCCTCTAAATCGAACTAAAGTAAGTTATTATTAAATTATTAAATTTTAAAGTTTAGTTTAACAAATAAATGTATAGTTTCTGCTGAAACGTGTAATTTTTTAATTGGTGTGTGATTTGTCGTACAGATAAAATATAAATTTGTACGTGAGAAAAAACGCGAGTCACAGAAGTCAAAATCCGTTAAATTTTAATTTCAAAAGTTAAAATTTATTTCGCGGTCGATGAGCGAGCGTGATGCGCATACTTATCCTATCTGTCAAAACGATTAGTTCTGTTTGTATTAATTAGCAATTAGTTGCGTTTGGATGCGTTGATGGTTTACGGCCGTTGCGAAGAGTTTCGAGCGAAGGCGAAGGAAGGAAGGTTTTTGGAGTCGCACGTATGCACGGCCGGCGAAGAAATTTGTGGTTTATTACTCGTTTAGTGGTAACTGCTAACTCAAAATGTTTATTTATACGCGCCGCGTTCTTCATATTTATTCATTATGTTCTCGTACATGCGTTTTGGTGTAAAACCACACTCGGGCTACTTGTACAAAACGACGACGAAATTGAATTAAACGAAACATGGAAATGTGTTTCCATTAAACTTCAAAAATTCAAACATACACAGCGTGCATGCGTGATTAATTTTTTCTTCTTCAACGTTTAATATTATCTCTATCCTTAATTCTTTTTACCTATTGCGTGTATAGGTTATGTTCGCATGCACGCTGTATTTGTTAAGTATAAATAAGTATATTATGCAAGAGATTGGGAGTTGGAAACACGTTGGTTGTTGGATGTTGTTGGAAAGTTCGGGTCATAGAATGTCATCATCGTCTCGCGAAGGCGAAGCGAAGATGCGCGCGCGCGCACATAGATTTGACTTTGCCAACCCATACTCTTAAAGTTCTAGACTTTAGTACTAATACTCTTCTATTTTAATATCCTTTCGGCGTTTCCATGCATTCGCCGTAATATGCATCTTCTTGGTTGGCATCATCATCAACAGATGAGCAGTTTGAACGCTTTGAACAGATGTACCTGTAATCGTGTCTTCTTCTCGGATTTTTCACGTGCATTCATCATACATTACTAACTATAGACTTTGGTGAGTTTAGTCAGTTTTGTTTGAGATCTTTCGAGGCTGGCTTGCTTGCTGGTGAGGAGTTTTGCTTAAATATCAAAATGTAACAAATTACGTTCTGGCTTTAGTTAGTCTCACACGCGATTCGATGACGACATCGACGATTATTTTCGATGCGTTTATGTAATCTCTTATAATCTGTGACATCATGTTTGAAATCGTTGAGGTTTGTGATTTTATTTGGGATGGCGTTCGGTCATTTCAGTACGTTGCATTCAGAGGAAATTAATTATTTCATATGGTTTAGTTTTATTTTGTTGTGAATACTAATGAGGAGGAAATGAAAAAGCATCATATATTGCAATTAATGTCATGACATTTTCTTGGATCTTATTTTGAAACATGCATGTGATTACATGTGAGAAATTCATCAGAATTTATTCATATTTTCTTTTTATTTAGAATACACGTTTTATTATAATAAGATATAAAACAAAACATAAAGATTTCCTGTCACCATTAGTTGTTTTGACGTTTGTCATCAGTTTCGTATTCTTCTCAAAGTTATTCCTCAATTTTTTTTGTTTTTTTGAAAACACGCATTAGAAAAATATCAATATTTTCTCGAAAAATGTATACAATTTTTTGTTCTTAATTTTTTTGCAAGCTAATTAGCTGTTCTTTAACGTATGACTAAAATCAACCCTTGAATCACCTTCTAAGTAATTTAGTTTACTCCTCATAAAGAGTTTTTGACAAAATTCTTATAACTTTTAAGTTACAAAGTAATCAATGTGCAAAACACAACAACAAATTGGCAAGTATATTTTTTTTGTAAATCCGATATGCGATTTAAAGGCTCGTGTGTTTATTTAAATCCAAGTAACGGTATTAAATGCTCGACCCGACCGCCAAACAAATAAGAAAAGCGCGCATAAAAAATAAGCGAAAAGAAGATGTTATTGTGCCGTTGCTGGGCCGCATTGTACCGCACGCAAATTGGTGTTTTATAGCCACGCTGTGATCGCAGATTAAGGTACACATCCATACTCACATACTCTTATTATTGTAGTCTAAAGTCCATTAAAAAATGGGCTTGTGTACAGCTTGGCAAATGCGAAAAATGCGTGCGTGGGCGACTTCGATGCGGGAGGACACAGCGACACAAAAGTTTATCGTAAAAAATTCGCAATACCAACACAGACTACTGTCAATTAAATTTGGCATATTTATTGGTCATTGAGATGAAACAAGAGATGTTAATGTTAATACGGAAACACTAAATTTGGATTAGTAACAATTAATTTAAATGTTAAATTAGATTAGCGTGTAATTTTTATGGGAAAATTATGGTTTTAACTTAAAAAGAGATCGACGAGGATGGGATTCGAACCAACGCGGGCAGAGCCCATTGGATTAGCAGTCCAACGCCTTAACCACTCGGCCACCTCGTCGCTTGGGGAGGGATAAAAATATTTAGTATACGAAATGAATCTTTTATTTAATTTGTTAATAAATGATAACGCGTTGTTATCTCAGGTTGATTCAAACGAGTACTAGCAAAAAACCTTTGCCATACATTGATACCATTCTTATAACATTACGTTCGGACTTCTTCTATCTATACTCCGTGGCGTTATGCATCGCATTACTATCGCCATTACACCACAACCGGCAACATTGTTACGTGCATAATGGCGGCACGTAGGTTAAGTATTGAATGGCGAAGGAGAGCGCGTGAGCACTAAACATGCGAACGTAATCGTCGCCGGTCGCGATCGCAATCGAATTGAATCGGACACGAGAAAAAAGGGAGGCGTAAAGCACCGGGGTGCGCGCACGGAGCGCCACACACACACACACGCACACCACACGCGGAATTTACTATATTACAATGGGTCGCGCGCAAATCTGAATCCGAATCCGTTTGCTTGGCGACTGTGTTTGTTTTTTGTTTCGAGCGAAAGATGCTGCACTGTGCAGTGCAATGCGCGATTATATCCGTGGATCTTTAAATAAACGTAGTAAAGTGTGGTGCCGGGCAAGTCGTAAGTCGTAACATAAAGCACGGCGCATATTGAATGCGCGTATTGTGTTCGCCGTCGCGATTCATGCGCGATATATGTGTGTACGCGCGCGCGCCGGCTCGTCGGTTGTTCATGTGCGAAAAGATGCAAACAGATACAGGTCGTGACTGTTACGTAACTCTTTCAACTTGTTTCTCCCTCGCAAAAGCCTCACCAGCACCGACCGGCATCAGCCAGCATCATTCGTTCATCTTTTTATGCGAAGCGTTTGTCCTTTTGCCTCGTTTTATTGATTAAGTTTTGTATTCTTATTATTTATTTACAGGTTATGTTCTTTGAGGGTTGTTTTTTTAAATTAATTTTTAGTTTGATCAGGTTGAATATTTTCGAATTAAACAAGGCGTGATGTTAAAGGGTTGCTTTTTTACAACAATTTGTTTAAACAATTTTTTGATATTATTAATAATTATGATTGTTTTTGAGGTGTAAACTTACGCAAGAAATGTCTTATGTAAAAACTACTCAATTCCCGAAATTCTAAATAAAATCTATAAACTTTACAACTTTATTTCTAATTAAAAATTGTAAGTATTCAATCAGATTGTAAAAAGTTTTATAACACACATGTTTCACAGTTTGTTGGTTACATAACGACAAAACTGAATCGACACAATAATCGTTAAAGAACATAATGCTTGCATGAAAGAATCGCAATCGAATGTACCGTTAAATTAAATTTTGAAATCAAACCATGTGCACTTAAAAATAATAAATAATAAAAGCAAGTCGTAGTGCCAAAACATTTCCGGCTGAAAACATGAAACTAGCCAAAATCTCGATCGGCATACGCGATATCGTTCCGACAACCGTAAATGGAAGAAGCATCGAATATTTTTGGAAGTAATTACAAAGATTGATAGATAGACGTTGATCGGCTAATAGCTTTAATGCTTTACACGTCGCGGTATCATGTTAAGAATTAACATTATTAAACGCTCGTAGTTCAACAAAGTTCGACGCGTCGACTGGCCGATAACAGGCGCCTAAGTTTTTTTTTGTTCAACACAAAACACCGCGTGTTTTCACAACGAAACACGCATGATTAATAAAATAATTATTAAAATTCGTATGAGAGCGAGCACACTACACTCTACAAAACCACATCCTTCATTGGCTTGGCAATAAATTAATCTACTTTGCTGATTTAATAGACGCTTTTTTCAAGCGCTAAATTTCCGCGCCTTCTTCTTCTTGAGTTGAAGTCTGTGGTGGTCTTTAGAATCGAAATTAAAATTACAAGAAGACTACAAGAGCTGGGAGGTATCGGCGCCTCGCCGCAATTATACGTTGCGAATTTGATTTGAAATTCGTAAAAAACGTCGGGACATTGATTCACTATACATATTGAATCTTACATTTGAAATCTTAGCACACAACTAACACAAGTTGTGTTTGTTGTTAAGCGCCGACGCCGCAGTCATGGAGCGAGCAACGGTTTTGCGTTTAGAGTTGAAGAAAAAAATGCGGCATTTGTTCGTCATGTGAAGAAGTTGAATGTATTTTTTTCCGCTGCGTTTGAAGAAGACGTAACGAATAAAAACCACAAGCGGTATGCCGTAACTATCAATTACACGTCGTACGAATCTGTACGCGTCTTTTGCATGCCTGCAATTAACTGAGTGAACTTCAAGTCAACGCCAGCCACACCTATGTTAGCTCATTCTCGCTTCATTTTTCAAGTTGTGCCTAAGGAGTTGAGTTTTTTTTTAACAAAATCACAGAGTTGTTTAAAAAAACAATTAATTTACTAATGAAAATTAATCACTATAAATGTTTACCCTAAAAAATAAAAATAAATTGATAGAGTCGACATTTAAAAAATAAATTATAAGAAAGTTTGGTATTTTGAGAGGTTAAGTTTGTTTTTAACCAAAAAAATGGTGGCGTATGTGCAGTCAGTCAGGTATGTTATGTTCGGGTGGACATAGCAGTGAGATAGCAGTGAGAGACGATGTTAGTTACCAATATGAGATAAAAATAAAAAATAAATTAAACGACAACCTTGAACTCCTCATCTACCGCGTTGTGTAGTTGGATAACTCGCGTTCAAATCGGTGAGACTTTGGTCCATAGACACTACTCCAAACACGATCTATGTTTTAGACCTAGGTCTACAACACTCTAACGTCTCTAACACACACGAAATAAAAAAATAAATTTCATCTGAAGAATCTTAGCTTGGTTTACCAGATGATTTATTTGTTATTTTTCGTGTGGTTGGTGGTTTTGTGGTCGAGCAATGAAAATAAATTGGTCTAACAATTGAAGAAAATAATTATAGATAGTTTATTAGGACATAATCATTCTAAAAAGAAAGTTGTAACCACAGCCATCTAACTTCGAAACAATATAAAATATTTTCAATTGTTTTTGTGTTTGGTTAATGTGAATTTGACTTTTTTTCAATTGCGTTTTATGCGATTCCAACAAATTAGGGTTGCTCGGGTTCGAATCCCGGCTGAATAATGTATTCAATTTTTAAGCCAATAAAATAAAACAAACCAATAATAAATTAATAATAATTAAAAAATAATAATAATAATAAAATAATAATAACAAAATAATAATAACAAAATAATAATAACAAAATAATAATAACAAAATAATAATAACAAAATAATAATATTATTTTATTATTATTTTGTTATTATTTTATTATTATTTTGTTATTATTTTATTATTATTTTGTTATTATTTTATTATTATTTTGTTATTATTTTGTTATTATTTTATTATTATT
>JARJDS010040402.1:0-10479 GCA_030264155.1 Atheta pasadenae | reverse complement strand
TTGAACGCCCAAAAAAAATACTTCGGGGAGGTTTCATGGCTCAAACTTGGTCATAGGTTAAAAAGGATCTATTTAACTATAAAAGAAAATATAGAACAAGGAAATTGGTTAATATGGAGAGGAGATATAAGCAATTTTCCATGACGTGTTTTCAAAAAACTACAAAATTTCTAAACTTTAAAAGCCGAAAAAAAAACTTCGGAAACAGGAAAATTGGTGGAAAACATGGAAAAGTGTGTGGGCAATTTTTCATGTTTTTAAAAAACATTAAACTACATTACTTAATTTAAATTATTTAATTATTACTTAAGAAAATACGTATTTCTAAATTCATATTCATAATAAATACAAAATTTTATACACAGAAAAATGTTTCAATCTCATGTCAATTATTATCAATTAACCTAGATTTAATTTTGAGTGCACGAAACACTCTCCTCCTATTATCCCTTTAATTAATCATCATAAATAATTAAAATTCAAAAGTTTTTTTGTTCATTGCATATGTTCTTTTAGATCAAAACTAAAACTTTTCATTGATAATCATCTTTTTAAAATGTTTGCTTAATAAATTTTACAAATTTACAAACGAATGCCACGATTTGTGGCGGCAATGTAGTTGAGCAGCTCTTCGCTGTCCTCACAAACGATTGGCTTTTCGTGATAGCAAGCAACATCATGCCAAGCAATACCATCATTGTACACATTATTCAGGATGGAAAGACACGACTCTGTTGTTCCATTAATGTCAAATTCAGCGTTATCAGGTTGCTTTTGCTTCTTGTGACCAGTGGAAGACCATGGGTTGTAGTTCCAGCCATTAGGAGTTTGGTTAGTCGGTGCCATCTTCTCGCGGCTAGCGGACCAGAACCATCCAAGGACGTTCTTGGGTTCTAAATCTGGGCGATTTTCACAACCTTTGAAGTCACACAAACGTCCAGACGTCCAAATGTATGGCACATCATCTAAAAATTTTAAAAAAATCGAGATTTTAAAATAGCATTTAACGTAGATGGTTTCTCATGTAATCTGGTAGAAACAATGACTTAAGATGTAATTAACATGCTGATTATGATGATACCTACCGTGTGCCGTGTTTGTTTTCGTTCCGTTTCGCTCGTTTGAGTGCCAAATGAAACGAATAACGAGCAACAAGTGTAGGAGAATAAGACGAGACACGCCACGATGCGAATAATCGTTGCGAAATTATCATTTCGCGAGTGCAAAGAAGTATGAGTACAAGTACGAGTATTGCGCTGGCATTTCGCGCATTTAACGATCATGAAGACGGCACACGGCTCACACAAAAAGCGTGTCGTCGATAAACACGAAGATAAATAAAATATGAAGATGCGTTTGCACAATCTTCTCGTACACAAAAGCTAAACAAAAAGTGTGCAAAATGCGCATCACTCTAGAGCTCACATTGCAACATTTGGAAACATTTACGATGATTTAAAAGGGTTTTAAGCACACGCCGCAATGTGCAACATGCCGCAACCAATTGTGCAATATGGCATTTTCATTAAATAATAAATATTTGTAACAATATGCAAGAAATAATATTCCAAAGTACACTTAAATTTAATTCGCAACCACCTTTGTTCAACCTACTTTGTTGGATAAGTCTGAAGATCATGTTGTTCTTCTCTTGGGACTCGAGCGAGACCAAGTCCATGCAGTATTCGCGGCAAATGTTCCTGCCATCAAGCCAGTCGACTTTCCTGCCGGCCAATTCGGGCACATGACCACTGTAGAAGTAGTTCTTGCCGCGATAGAAGAATTGTTTTGGTCCTGCAAATAGCAATAAAACAAAATCAGTCGTTTCTTATTGCATTCTTATATGTGCAACTGCTAAGTAATTGCAAAGTAAACATGTTACTAAGTAAATTTGTAAGAGATACAGTATTTGAGCGGAAAGCGTAAGTGACATCGACAATTAATTCCGACCGAGGGCGAGACGTAACATTGTGGTTTTGTGGAAGACGTGAAGATGTTTAGAAAGTTTTGCGCGTCGAAGAGAGCGAAATTTTCTCGGTCTCGGTCCGTGCGCGCATCGCACACAAACACTGAAATGCAAAACTCTTGAATTCGTGAATGATTTCACCGATTGCAGGCAATAAAACACGCGTAATTGCTCATGTAATTCATGCAAATGAAATTACTATCTTGCAGAAAGAAACAAACATTGTAAAAATGTTAATGAAAACATTTGAATACAAAGTATTTCCTCTTTTGTTGGTGTTACTTGAAAATAAATTATGTGTTTTGTAATATTATTCAGAATAAAGAAATCTTTTGAATATAACCACATTGAATTAATCCGATAATATTTAAAAATAATTTTTAAAGAAAAAACACAAAAATCGTAAAAAAATACATAAAACCGCAATTTTCCTAATTTTCTCATAAGTTTTCCGACATCATTTTTGTGACACTAAATAGAGAAATAAATTTTCTTCAATTTAGTAAAAATTAGAAGTGAACCGATAACTTTTTACACGTCTTTTGGGAGAAAAAAGACAGAAAAACCATAAAAAATCGTCAAAAAACTTCATAAAATCGCAAATTTTGTTATTTTTACAACTATTTTCCGACAAAATTTATGTAACACAATATAGGGACGTTAATTGTCAATAATTTAGTAAAAATTAAAATTAATCCAATAATTTTTTCCAAATTTTCAACGAAAAAAACCCAAAAAATCGACAAAAAAATTCATAAAAATGCAAGATTCCTCAATATTTTCATGTTCCATGTTTTTAAACATAAAAAACCCACAGATTTCCTTTGAAATAGTAATACCACATAATAGATAAATCAATTAAAATTAAAAAAAACTTACTATTAGCGCATTTTTGGGCGTTAGGAAGCGAGAGAAAACGTCCAGGACGATTGTTTTGTGGACGCGATTGTGCTGCCACCTGTTCGGACAAAACCACCAAAACCGCCGCCAATATAAGCCACGCAAACTTCATCTGAAACACAAAAACCACTCAAATTAAAATATAAACAATTAAAAATGATTTAACCACATCCGTAACATGATGTGGATAATATTTAGCAACAAAACTTTCGTTTTCTTTCTTTTGTCACAACACCAAAACCCAAAAACAACTTGACATTTTATCCACAGACATGTTAATTACATGCTCAATCATAAATCTTAAATCATCAAAACTCTAAACCACACTTAAGTATTTTCTGTAATTATATTCCACATTATTAGTCAAAAACATCAATAAATCATGACCGAATCAAACAAAAATGTTTGTAAAAACAACAATTGAAAGTTGTTGTGTGATTTTTGTGCTCAAAAGCTTACAACACTTTTGGATTTTGTTCGTGCTCTCGATAAAGTCGATAAAAATTATGGAATCAGAGCAGTTGTCGCCTACAGTGAAACGAGAAACAAATGTTAACTTGAATTAAATTCTCAAAGCGCAGCATTGGCGCCACCGTTGCGTTTCCCAACGACAAACGAGTTTCGAAAAGGACGTAAAAATTATTATACAATGAATGAGCTAAATCCTGTTCGGAGATAATAGACGATTAAACAAAAGTGCACACAGAATAAGAATTTCGAATTAAGAAAAATACAACTAAATAAATATAAAACTAAAAAACTAGCTTTGAGTTATGTTACGACAAGTTAAAGCAATAAAATCAAACAATCGACGATTTAAAAATACGAAAACGAGGATCTATTACTTAATAACTATTATTTCATCCATTCTAAGCATTAATAATGTCTAAAAGCATAATGAGATACCATAAAAATTAATTAAAAAATAACAATTTGATTTTTTAGCTTTAAGACTATAAAAAAATGTCAACACTTTGTATAATCTCCAATACTTTAACGTGTGGATAGAATAACCAATATGGTGTTCTTGTTGTTGTTTAATTTGTCGTAAACTCATACGAGTTTCAAGCGTTCAAGCGTTGCGCAATGGCATTAAAAAAACTCAAACCATTATGACATAATAATGTGTGCACTTATGCTTTATGGAGTTTGTATGTTATCGTATTTAGCACATCTTTTAACTCACAAAAGATTTTGATTCAAAAAATAACTTACAAAATCATAAAATCATAAAATCATAATAATAATTCTTCGAAGAACTAAACCACTAACTAAATAACAAATAAACAAATTCGTCGAAAATGTTAAATCGTAAAATATTAAAACCAAGTGTAAATAGTGAGTAACATAAATGCAAAGTAAACTTACATTTAATTAATTCCGTTTCCTTGAACAATCAAATTCACTTGTACCTGTACGGCACGAATCAAACTAATCGCTGCCTGTTTTGTCGATGAAAGATGTTTTGAGATGCAAGCCAAGACACACCAAAACCACTCAGTCCGAACGCCGAGCACTCACTGAAACACCGTCCCACGAAGAGTGAGAGTTATATTTATATTGAACGAGGCTTCAACATTATACACCATCAAGTTACCTGTGCGCTAGCAATAATTCGAGTCCAAGCAGGCTGGTTGGAGATCCTACTTGATTCTCACCGACACAATACATGGCGAACGCGATTAACTTTACCAAAATTAAGAAATACACTTAGGAACAACAATTAAAATCACAAATTTAAAATTAAAATACGACTTGTTTACTTTTAGTGCGTCTAGTGGTCGGGTCAATTTTAAGGTTAGAGTGTTTTAGAATCTAACAGCTCTAACAGCTGTTAACATAGTTTTCTTTTACAAACGCTAGATGTCGTTAAAATTTAAATTTTCAAATTATTTTTTAAACTTTAAAATTAATTAACACTAAAACGTCAGAGGAAAAACCAGAATTTAATATTTAATTATAACTTAATTATGCACAACAATTCTGTGCGTGTTTTACGTGATTTTTTCGGTTTTATACAAAGAAATCCGTTAGTTTCGTGCAAAAATTGTTGAAGATTGTAATCACGACAAACAAAAATAACAATCAAATGTCGGATGTTTTATGCAAATGCACGTCAATTAAAAATTAGCATTTTATTGCAATTATTAATTATCGCATCACGTGAAACAAGCAATGTACCGTTTTGTTTTAATTTGAATTTAATTTGAAATTTCTTTGTTTGCGGCTAAAAATAATCTCCTTGCATCCTGTTGACAATTAAAAGTTACACAGAATCAAATTATATTTGTCACGACATCATGCAGTATTGATTTCATCTGTTCACCATCGATAAAACGATTGTAGAATGTTAAATTCCATCACAACGTGCAAGCAAAGCGTTAAATTTAATATTAAACGAATTCTTGTTTGTAATATTTTATTAAAATTAATGTATAATGTATACTCACATTACAAACAACAACTTACAGCATCCTGGTTGATCTTTACTGGATTTTTATGGTAACGCACGGTAAAATAAAAATTTAAACAGAATTTAAACAAAAGAAGAGAGATATTAACAGTTTGAACTTTTTGGAATGTGATTAATTTAAAAAATGTTGTTTTTGTTGTTAACACACTAAGAATTTTGGTTTAAACTGTTAAAACTTGTTAGAATTCGTAAAAAATGCTAAGAATGTATCAATTTATCAATTTATCAACGAAAAAACACAAACATTCTTTTAACATTATGTTATTTTATTGATTTTTTATGATTTTTGACCTCTGATTCATTGAAAACAACGAAATTTTTTATTAAAAAAAATTAATTTTTAAAAGTACAATATAGGCAACCAATACAACGTGTTAGGTGTAGGCAACTTAAACACCAGGATATTTTCAAATCAATTTTAAGTTTTGTAATTTTATATGTAGATAAATTTAATTTGTAAAAGTCTCGATGATGATTTTGCACGAAGTCGTCTCTAGGTTAATCCCAGCGTCGTTGCGCATTAGTGCTCAACGCAGTTTACAGAAACTAATTAAGATCATTACCATTAAGGTCTCGCGTTTCGCAGCGCATTATTTACTTTATTTATCTTTACTCAGATGCTACTGATGCTAGATGATGCTAAAGCTGTGCTAAAGTCATGGAGTTCAATTAGAATTAGATAATTCGAGACGATTAAATAACAAACGACTCGAGGTCGTTGGAAAAAACAAAAAAATCCAAGAACAATCGAACACAATGCACTAACTAAAGACAGAACTTGGGATATAAATAAATAATTTCTTAATTCATTAATTGAATTAGTATTAACGAAACTGACTAACTAAAGTAAATTTTAAGTAAATTTTGTGAAATGTTAGCTAAATTACACGAAAAACATTAAAAAACAAAAGAAATTAATTTGTATATTTAATTGCAATGTTCTTACATCAGCAATTAACATTTACCGCGTGGTTAAATTTATTTTTTTTATTTTTTTATTTAATTTTATTAATTTTATGTGCAAGCCGTGTTTTAATTTAAATGTATTCCTAAACGATTCCACGCTAAACGTTAATGCGTTAATGAACATTGAGCGCGGATTGTGGACATTAGGTTCAATGACAATTGAGAATAACTAATAAACTAGTCGTGGATGCTGGGTGTCGCAATTGTTTCCATTTTGTTATTGTACTCGTGCTAATCTGTTTGCTTGTTGCGACATCTGGTTGTTTGCACCAAAAATACCAAAAAAATGACGTTGACGAAGACACGAGGTATTAAATCAACAAATCATCACTTAAATTAAGTGAATTATGATCAAAATAAAAATTTTTAATATTTTTAACACGACGTTTGTTTATAAAACTTACAATAAAAACAAAATAAATAAAATTAAAATTTAAAATTTAAATTTTTTATTACTAGCGCCACCAAGTTGTGAATTACTGAAACTTTTAAATAAAATAAAAAATAGAAATTAATACAAAAAAAATTGGATTGAAAGCAACAAAAGTTGCCTACTATATAAAAATTAAAATTTGCTATAAAAAATAAAATAATAATAACGATTATTTGTTACATAATAGTTTATTCAACATTCCAACAGATTGTTCTGGTCAATTCTGATTAATTACAGACCCACTGATCTAGAATTTAAAATTCAATCATGTGCGATCACGTGTTTTGTGATTTTTTTGTTTAAATTTTTTGTTCTAACGCTCCGCATATGTTGTTGGGTATGCAAATTTACTTTTGCTTTCTTTAACATTTTAACTCTTTAACTGTTTGCTATTTTACTAAATTAGATCCAATTTACTAAAAAAAAAACAGAAAAAAATGTATAAATAAATAATATGACCTAGATTAACAGATTTAATAATTTAATAATTTAATAAACTCATAAACCTAAATATCAATAAATAAATAATTGTCCAGTTCAATAAATAAATAATTAATTTCTGCTTTTAACACATCATTAAACTAATTTATTAATTTAACTTCGTTTCATTGCCAATTGCATTCATTGAAGCGCATTTAAGGTTATAAGTTATAAGTTATAATAATTTTATAATAAACTAAGAAATTAATTAGACTTTAATCGATGTGAACTTAACCTAACTTTAAATATTAAAACATTGTTCATGATGATTTATAAAGTAATTATGTGTAGTACAACAACAAAAGAAGAATTTTGAATTAATAACAAATTGCAGCAATTAACAAAACGTGCACGTAATAATTATTTAAAATCTTCAGTGTCTAACCTCGAAAATTAATTTAAATCATTTCTAAACACTTCAAAGACTTTAAAATAAAAAAATCCAGAGGCTATAAAAAGATTTATACATGTTTTATGTTGTTAGTGATTAAACGAATTTTAATTAGGTTTAATTAAGTGAATTATTAACAAAACTGACACATTTTGATGATTTATTTTAACATTAAGTCTAAAACTAAAATATTTTTTATATTTAAATAATTTTTAACATTGAACTTACCAATTTTGATTGATTTTTGTTTATAATTTTTGTAAAAATTAATTTTTTACGAAAGCAGATTCCAATTGTTTATAAAATTATTTAGTTCATAGACATCTAATAAATCGAAAACCTTCAAGAATATTTTACATTTCAGTTCACGTTTTGCGTTACTCGTAACTCGTACATTTTCATTTTGTAATTCGTAATTCATGATTCATTCATCCTTCGAATCAATTTGATTTTTTTTCGTTTACTACGCCAACGATGTTATATGACAATGACAACAATGACCTTGTAAACATTACACACAAAACTCCTCCACAATAATTTTCAATATTTTAAAGTTTTAATAATTAATTTCTCTTTAATCTTTAAATTTATGCAATATCATTTGTTTATTTGGTTGCCTACATTGTTTTATGCATAAAAATTAAAACAAAACACATAAAAACTGTGTAAAAAGTAAACCGTGTTTGTTTTATTAATTTTACGCAACACAATTAATATTATTACAGTTTTTAGTGCTTTTTTAAGCAAAAAAATCAAAAAAAAAGGAAATAATTTAAAGGAAACTGACGTTAAAGTTGCCTATATTGAGTGATTTAAACGCGTGAAAAGACACTAACCTTTAAAATTAAAAACTTAAACTTAAAATTTAAACAACAAAACAAAAAATAAACATAAATCAGACTACGAAATAAAAAAAGAAATGTTATGTTGCATCGTATCACAGCGGTGTGCATCAGGTTGAACTAAATATATCCGTGTTCCGGTTGTTTTTAATATTTGACATTCGATTTCTACCAATTTGCATAAAAATCTTATTTATGCTTACAATTCTTAACAAAAAATAAAACTAAAATATAAATAACAAAAACTATAAGTTTTAATACGAAAAAAATATTGACCTGATCCTCAAGGATCAACTGATCAAAGATTATGACATTAAAAAGTTTAAGTTTGGAAATGTCAATAAAAGAAAGTTTATTGTACACTAAACAACAATTTAATTAATAATGTTATTTATTAAAAATTAATTTATTTACTGTTAATTTATTACTGTTAACATTAAAATATTAAAATATTAACATAGGCAACCCAATCAGCATTTTTTTTGAACATCTTAATTTTTGACCGGTTTTTGTTAATTATTAACGTTAATTGTAATTGTTAAAGCTGTTAACGTCTAGTAGAACACCTGCTGATGTTATTGCTAGCTCTGCGAACGTTTGTTGGCTTTTTGGCGTCGACCTTGTCCCTCTAAAGTCTAAAACTTTCACCGCGTCCCATCATCATCGACCGCGTGGACTGGCATGGACGAACACGATCTTTACCACTTTACGTTAACCAACGTTAACATACCAACTTAAGTGCCTTTGAATTAAACATTAAATTAATCCACGACGGATCATGGTTTTAATTTTATTTAATTACTCACTGCGGTTAAGATTCCCGACCAGATTTCTTCGCCATATTTGTTCACAGTGCGCTTCAAACCATTTTCATACACATTTGTCATGCTTTTTATTAGTCATTAACTTACAATAATTAATTAAATCCTAATTTAAATAATTTAAATTACAAAAAATCAAAAAGACTGCGTTAGGCAACTGAATATACATAAAATTCTTTATAATTTCGTTTAGAACAGTTTATAAATATTTTTTTTAGTAATTTATTTACGTTATTTACTTAGTATAGTTTTTTTTATGATGTGCAATTTTTGTTTGTTTTTTTAGTGATAACCAGCGTTAGTTTCGTGATAATTTGTGCATTCGTGAGGCATGCTCGATAATGAACGCGTAATAATCGTATAAAACACGTAATTCACATTGTGTAGTCTAACGTGTAATCCTCGCATGTGTCGAATCGTTGAAGACGTGTATAATTAGCCCGCCACGAGGATGATTGAAGACGTGAACGACGTAAGATGCTTCTTACTCCTGCTGCCGACTTGGACGCTAGGTTTGACGAACATCCTTGACTGAATTTTCAACAACTAACCAACTACGATCTAAAACCTATACCCACAAATCGACGTGAATAAGTTCCAATCATTTATGGTTAAATTCTTAACTTGAAAAGCGTTAAAACTTAAAAAAATTGTATGATGTACAATTAATTAAACATTGATTACTTTTTGATGTTTAAACAAAGTAAACTTTACGTATTTTTTTAATTAAAACTCATTACAGCGATTTGTGCTTTAAGAATTTTAATTCAAAGCTTAAAATCTAGTTTTTTCTTGTTGTTGTGGTGATTGTTGTTAATTGTATTAAATAATAAAATGCTGATGTTGTGATGTGGTTGAGATCGTGTGAGATCTCATACGAACGCGTGAACATGTGAACAACGAACGCACTTGACCGAATTTTTCATTTCCAACGAGAGATTCGAACGCATCGAATTCATCCTCACGGATCAATCGCTGTGTGTAAACTATTCCGTTGGTTACGACTTGGTCGATCACGTCTTTATGCTTGCAACGACTTCTTTCTAACAACTTTAACGTTTTCATCAGAATTATCGGAGACCATCAGCCATCATGAGAAGCAAAACAAACGAAGCGTTTAATTGTTGTAAATGGCAAATAATCGTTAAGTAACACTTTATTTACATACAATTGCAATACATTTATTGAGTTTAAGTAATTCTACGTT
>JARJDS010040302.1:0-10679 GCA_030264155.1 Atheta pasadenae | reverse complement strand
CACTATTTTTTATTTGTTTTTTTTTCTGATTGGTGTGTATGTTTTGTTTGAACATTACTTACTTACTTATAGTAAATTGCCGCTGTTCACTTGTTATTTTATTTTGTCGTTACTCACACCATGTTGAACTAACGTTGAACGCTGAAGAAGTATTAGTAACCCAACCCGCTGTTAGTCCCGCTGTTAGTATTATGGTCAAGTGTGTAATTAGGAGCCATTTTGAATTCGGTATAAAAAAACAATGCGCGCACCAGTAACGAGCAACGATGGCCGACGATGTAAACAAAACAAAAAACAAAACAGCGGCGAAGGTAAAGTGAAGTAAAGTAAAGGTAAAACACGTGAATGCGTCATTAAGGTTTGGTTCACTCTTCAACGATCATATTATGGTCGTTACATACACTCAAATTATTTTTGTACGATATGGTCATTTGTTTTTTTCTTCACTTGTTATTTTGTTATTTATTTGATTTTATTGTTTTCGTTTTGGTTTTTTGTTTATCTAACACGAGAAACATAAAAAACAAAAGAAAAACAAATTTTGTTTTGTTCCGATCTGAGGCGTCATTTGTTTTGTTTGTTTATTTACTTTGTAACTTTTGTTTTTTATTTGTTTGTGTTTTGTTTTATACTTGTTTTTAATCTGTAACATTTATAGTTGTAAATTTTAATTAGAAATTAATTAAATTTTATATTATTATAATTTAATACTTAAGTTTGTACTCAAACTAATTGTGTATACAAAAAAATAATTATTTCCTGATGTGGTTTTTGATATAATTAGTATTTACTATGCAAGTTTAGTACCGATGTTAATTTTCTGCTTTTGGTTTACTTAGTTTGGTTTAAACGGCGCATGCGCATACATATCTTTTGTTTTTGTTGGTGCAATGCGAAGCAAAATGTCGGTACTTGAGTACTTATGTTAATTGTGTGGGAATGTAGTAACCCGAACGTTTAATTGGTGACTGTAATTGTGACCGCTGCGGCGGTGGATTCTACGAAATTAGGCAATTAGTCATTAACAAAAGAATTTGAATTAAAAATAAATACGAACACAAATTAATCACAAACAATAAAAAAACAAAATCTATAAGAAACTGTTTATTTTAATTTATCTTTTGTTTTTCAATTTGTTTTGTTTACTTGTTTGTTTCTTTTGTTTTCGTCAAAAAAAAACAAAAAATAAACAACAGAATGTTTGCATTTTTAATTTTAACATTTTCCATCCCCTAAATTTTTTTATTAATATTTTGGGTTTAAAATTTATACAGTGTGTCATTTTTTTTGTGAATTAGTTTTTTTTATAGATCGGTAAGTACCATCTGTTCGAAACGGAGGAGAAAACGTTTTGGGGGTGTAAGCTGTCGTTACGTAATGCTGGTACAAGGATTTTGAAAATGACAAGGATGAGTACGCCGACAGCAAGAAGCAGGACGAGACTCCTACTCTGCGCGCTGTGCAAGGGATGTGTGTCTGTTGTAATGGCGTTGAATAAATAATATTTTAAGCGCTTCCGCCGCACTTCCACCCAACACGAACGCCGAAATAAAAATTGTACGATACGCACACACCCCTTAAAACAATAGGGGTGTGGATGTTGGAAATGTACGCGGGTGTTTGAACCCCTCAATTTTTTTATGTTTTTGTTTTATATTTTTTAACGTTTCATCGCTTTCAAGCGAATAGATTTTGGGACATGATTGTCATATGACAATAAAACTAAATAACTAGATATCAAATAAAAAAAATAAAAAAACAGAAAAACAAAAAATAAAAATATCACTTTTTTAAATTTATAATTTATCAGTAAACAAAGTAACAACTAAAACAAATGAAAAAGTAAACAAGTTGTGATTCACAGTAAAACAAAACAAACAAAACAAAACTATAAAGCGATGAAGTAAATAAGAAAAAACAAAACACTGTCATGACTATGAAGTAAAACAAAAACAAAACAAAACAAACTCCAGTGCTAAAATAACAAAAAAAAACAAATGAAACAAATGAAGGCTAAACAAGTTGTGATTCAAAACTAAATAAAACAAAACACAATCGTAACTAATCGCAATAAAACAAAAAATTGTAATTTAATACACAGCCATTTATAATTTTTATTATCCATTATGTATTTCGATCCGATTACATCGAAAACACGATTATTACGACTAAATAATAATATGCTACTTGCAGTTGCTAGTAGTTGTAAACTCGAGTGATACGTCCGCCATGTTGGTTCATATTTATATACAGACAGAGCCAACACATAAGTAGAATAATGTAATGTAATTTAGCGTCATTGTGTGTGTGCGTATGTAAATGTAATGTGAATGTAGATGTGCTCGCTTGATAAAATATTAATTTGTTTTTTAATGCTCGGGTGCGACCGCAGCACCGCAGCACGGAATTAGCCATTATTAAAATTGTCAGGACGAACTAATTAAAACTCGTTCGCTCATTTCGTTCGCGCCGCTGCTGCCATGCACACACACACACAGAGACAAGCAGCTAATACGATCATTATGATTGGCGCAGATGTTTTATACACGCTGTGTGTGTAAGTGTGTGTGGCTCAAATAAAATTTCACGTTAAACGTAATTGACGTTCGTTGGGTAATTTTAATTTCGTTTCCCCACGAAATGTACGACATTACAATCACAATCACTGGTACTAATACAATGTAA
Source organism: Atheta pasadenae (assembly GCA_030264155.1). Lineage (NCBI taxonomy): Eukaryota > Metazoa > Arthropoda > Insecta > Coleoptera > Staphylinidae > Atheta > Atheta pasadenae. The sequence continues at coordinate 7,994 of JARJDS010040302.1, read as the reverse complement.
TAATATACAAAGTGTTACAAGTTATACAAAAAAAATGTAAAAAAAATTATAAAATTTATTAATAGATGGCGCTTGTAGTATGAATACTTACAGAGTTCTGTAAATAAAAATTTAAGTTTTTCATTAATAGATGGCGTTGGTTAGTATTTTTTATTGTTAATTATTAATTTTATTAATTTTAAATTGTTATACCTATAAATTAATTAATTTTAAGTCAATAGTTGTTCGATTGTTTGCTCTGTGATAGTTAATTATTTTAATTAGTTATTTATCATCGGATTGAACCAATACAATTAATATGTAGATAGATGGCGTGTGTGTTTGGAACGTAAGTCATTACGTATTGATTAAATTGGTTTAGTGCTGGCGTGCTGGCGATACAAAATACCACCCCTAACAATGGCCCCAATGCAGCGCCGCCCATATTAACTATTAATTTCGAACAAAATGCAATATGTACATTTTGCACTGCATTAATTAACATTGAGTTATTTACATGCCACATATACAATTATTTATTATTATTAACGTTAACAACTTTCACAATCTTTATAATTTATGTTTTTTATTTATTTTTTTAAATTTTAAGTTTTAACCCCTCAAATATTTATTATTACTTTTTGTTTTTTTACTGAACTGAACTAAACTAAATGAAACTTTTAAGTTAAGTTTAAGTTTAACTTTAACTTAAAGTTGAAGTTGGTGATTGTGTCCAGACTCAGGTCTGGAGACTTTTGATAAAGCTCTGAGAGCTTTATGGTGTCGTTCATGTATCTTTCAGATATTGTTCTTCACTCTCTGCGCCCAGACGCTCAAGTCTTGACCGAGCCGCAGACTGAATGCGAGCTATTAGGGGTCACAAAGACAGAAAATAAGAGAAAGACACAAAAAACGTTTGTATTTTTAAAGTTAACATTCACAACATTCAAGTTGTACGAGTAGAAAGAAGCTTGTTTTTGGGTTTTTTCTGGTACGATGATTTTCGTACGTGTCGAGCATGCGTATTATGCGTAACTACATAACCACAAAAATACAGGAACACAAAAAAATCATAAGTTTATATTAAGTTTAACTGTCAAAAAATCCAAAAATATTTTTTTTGTTTAAACAATACTTTAGAGTCATAAAAATATTATGCCGTTTGATTTATTTGAAAATTTTAATTTTAAAAGGTTCAAATGTTGATTTTATTACAGCGCCGTCTCTAGGATTAAAGCGCTACTCAAAACTTTAAACGCTCATATCTCAAAACTGATTTTTTAAGTTTCAAAGACAAATAACCCTTATAATTTTCAACCGAATGACTTGAAATTTAAAATATATATTGGAATATACATTGTTTATTGTTCTACTTAAGATTTTGTTGTTATATTGCATGGTTCATTAGTTATTAACAATTATCTAATCATTTTTTACGCAATTTTGTAATTTTTACTTTAAAAGTGTGCCATTTAGCCAAATGTCAATATATTGCAAAAATATTTTGTGTTTTCATAGCTGGTGTTGTATATAATCAATAAAAATTATTGGTTTATTATTATTGCAATAATTACAAAAGTTATTAGTCCGACCGTGGAATTTGACAAAAAAAAACACGCCATTGTAAAAACGCTGTAGAGGCGCCATTTTGAAATAAATCGCTTCAAAAAAATTATTGTAATTAGTCACTAACATGTATAATATAATAACGTTGAAATTAATTTGTTTTATTTTGTAGTTTTTCTGGAATAAAATCAACAAAAAGCTTTATTTTTTAAGTTTAAACTCAAAACAGTCAAAACCTTTAACGATAGATGTCGTTCTGTATTGCTATCATTTAAATTTTTATGTAATATTACTAAAATTACTAAACAGATGGCGCTAGTGGTTAAAATGTTTAATGTTGTTGTATCGTGCGTGATCATTATTAGTTGTAAATTGTAATCCAACTAACTGTCCCAAAGTTTATAGTTTGTTGTTTCGTGTGTCAAAGAGGGTGGAAACAAAACACGAGCACCAAACGTATTAAAACCAGAAGGTTTATTGCCACTTGACATGCAATCCCTTTACACACACAATACAAATATACACATTGTACTTTTACCTACAACAATTGTTAACTTAACTTAATATTCATGAATCATTGAGGTTATGTTTTTTGTATTTAAATTAAAAACAAAAGGTTAGGGTTAAGTTATGTGTATTGCAGTTAAGTGGTATTTAAAGATAAAACTAAGTACGTATTGCTATAGGTCCTATACAATGATGTAGTACATTGCGATGGCTTAATAGTCCGAGGGCGGATTGAATGATGGCGCTGTTAAGACATGAAATGGCGGCGCAAATAGAACGCATTCGATCCAGTCGTATATTACGCGTAATGCGTGTAATTCCCACTCCTACATACTTTTAGTTCAAATTTTTATGTTTTAGTATAAAAAAAATATAAAAACATATACAGTGTGTTTTTAAATGGTAATTTTAATTATTTTTTTGCCATTAATATTTTTTTAAAAAATTTAATTTTGTAATATTTAAAATTATTTATTTCATTTTCTTAATTTTTTTTCTGAACACACTGTATAATTTTATTTGTAAATGCGCGTACATTTGCATAGATATCGCATGATTGCTGAACATACGCCCGCACACGCGTTTTATCCAACGAGCGGGGAATATTTTCGTATTGAAGATTGCTCCGCCACCCAACCGCCACATCACCGGCGGCGGCAGCGGCAGCGGCGGCACTGCGAATACGACCTGTCATTCTCACTTAGTTTAGTGTCGGCGTGGCAGTCATAAATGCCACTGATCTTTTACGCCGATATATATTTCACTTGCACATACCCACAACCACCACCCCTACAAAAAACTACCCCTAAATTTCGTATTTAAATTTTTATATTTAATATTTAACTTTTTTTGCTTTTTTTTTAGTAAATACTAAATATTATTTTTTCGGGGAATGAAAGGGAAGGTTTTAAGTTTCTAGTAATCCTTAACCAATTTAGTACTTCAACACCCATCACTAAACGCCACAAGATTCGAATTACATCCACCGAAAACACATTGTGGAAAGCAGTCGAAGACACTTATAATAATAGCCTGTCAGGAAATTGCTGGCTAATATCCGATAATGTCGGTAATACGGCGGGGTTTGGTGGTTCGTGGCGCGATGGGGGTAACATGCAATTTGGGCAATTTGAGACCAATTCGAAACCCGACGCTCAACGCCGGCTAAACGACCAAACCACATGGAAACAAATGATACACTCTAAACGCGTAAACAGCCTATGCACTAAACGAAAAACAAAAAAACAATCGACAATCAAGAAAACACAAATATGAAAAATAACAAACGAATCGAGTCAACAGAAACAAAACCAAAAACAAATGACTATCATTAGAAGTTGGAATGTTGTTTTGTTTTATTTTATTTACAAACAAAAAAACAAGAAAAAAGTGGGGGTAATATAAACCACAAAATGTGAACAAAATAAAAACTGTAAGTTTAGTAATGTTTTGCCGAGAGCGGAGGAGTGTACAATGGCGGTGGTAGATAAACGAGCCGAGCAACCCCTAATTGATACAAACGATGATTTTTATCGGTCGCGTCTTAGTCTTCTTACTCGTGTTCTAACTTCTACCAAAACAAGTACATTCACAAATTTATACAAGGTGTTTATAGTTTTTTTTGTAAAAAAAACCACAATAAAAAATGTTTAAAAATTTTGTAGTAAAAAATTTTATTAAAAGTAAAAGTCGATATTTAACTTAATAAATATGTTTTTTATATTTTTTGTTTTTATATGTTTGTGAACACTTGGTATATTTTTTGGTTATGAAAAAAAAATCAATAACTTTTCATACTTTTAAGTAAATCTGCCAGAAATGCCAAGCGTGGTTTTTCTACGCGTTTTCCATACGCTTTAAAGCCGACGCGTTGGAACTTTTAAACATGAACCATCCCCAGAGGGTGTAAGAGACAAAATGGCTGGCAAAGACGGCGTATTTGTACGCATGATATTACATAACGCAAACCACAAACCACCCCCAAAAATTTTACTCAATTTTATACGCCGCTGCGCTGCGTAACGCCGAAGGACTATTAAAATTCAAGTTATGACTTTGCTACAAATACCAACCACCCCCATACACTTGGGGTAGTTTTATATTACACGCATTTTTTTTTTAAATTATAATTTAAAGTTTTAAAATTTTATTCTTTTGTTTTTGTTTGTTTTGTTTTGTTTTATTCAAAAACTTCTTTTGTTTTTTTTTAAATTTCAAAAATAATAAATAAAACAAATGAAGTAAAATTGGTTGTAATGTAAAATAAAATTTATGATTAATAAATATCAATAAAAATCAATTTTAAGTTAAGTTGTTTTAATTTTTATACAGTGTGTTTGTGGTGAAAGTTTAATGTTAACTTAAGTTAAGTAATTTATGATTTTTAAAAATCTTACTTAAACATATGTAGATTCATGAGGAAAGTTAAACCTTAAGACTTAAGATTAAACAAGACGACATACAAGAGACAAGAGACCTGATTCTTGATTCTTGAGGCTTGAGACTTAAGACACAAAAAAAGACTGAAAAAAAATGTCCGTAAGTTTTAAGACTTTAAGAGATATCAAGTTAAGTGGGTCGTTAATTGCCGGATCGCTTATGTTAACAACGTCAACAACACGACGCAATGCGTTGGAGGCATTTAAAATAAAGTAAATCTTGAGTGATACGCGCATGCGCACTTTACCTATAAGTATTATACAAAATGAATCAATGCGTTTTTGTAATGTTAAGTAAAGTGTCTTAATTTTATCACAATTTGGAATAAAAATACTCACAAACAATTATTGTAAAAGAAAATAAATTTAAATATTTAATTTTGTTTGCAAACATTTTTTTATTGGAATGTTTTATTTGTTTAATAATTATTAAACTATTTAAGATAAAAATTTAAAAGTAAATGACATATGTCAAGAAATAGTTGTACTTTTATATTTTATGAAGAATTGTTTAATACTTTAAATATTTTTAGAAATAATTAACTTTTAATGAGGAAAATACAAAGTTTTTATGGAAAAATGAATTTTCGTAGTTTTTTTAAAGTTATTAATAAACTAAAAGCGATTAAAAAATTAAATTAAATATAAAACATCAATATTTTAGTATGGTTTCATATTTTGAAAAGATTTTATGAATATCTTAAATATTTTAAAAGATATTTAAGTTTTAATTCCAAAAAACGGATAAATTTAAAAAAAAATGTGAATTATCGTATAATTTACTCAATAATTATTAAACCACATTAAATTTGAACACGAAATAAAATGTAAAGAGACTTGATATTAACAACTTATTATAATTTGAAAATGTATCTAAAATATCTCAAATAGTATAGAAGATAATTGACATTTAATTACAGAAAATACTAAATAATGAGCTAAAAAATGAAAATTTTTACGTTTTTAAAAATATTTGTTAAACCAAACACGATAAAAACAATACATAAATTGTAAAATGACGGCACGTTATTAAATTTTAATATATTAAAATAAAATTTAAAATATCTTAAGAATTTTATGAAATATTTAACTTTTAATGACAAATAACAATACATTTTTATAAAAAAAAACAATATTTGCTATGTTATTCTAAATATTTTTTAAACGAAGCTAAATAAAAATATAAATTGGAATGAAAAACAACCGATAACTAATAGGTTATTAAAATATTTAAAGATTTTTAAAATATCTTAAATATTATAGAAGATATTTAAGTTTAAACAACAAAAAACACGAAAATTTTGATTAAAACACCATAACATCGTACATATTGTTAAATAATTAATAAACCAACAACAATAAAATTACTAATTTACATTGAAAACAACCGATAACTAATAGGTTATTAAAATATTTAAAGATTTTTAAAATATTATAAATATTATAGAAGATATTTAACTTTAAACAACAAAAAACACGAAATATTGATTAAAACACCATAATATGGTACATTTTGTTAAATAATTAATAAACCAACAACAATAAAAACACTAAAATAAATGGAAAACTACCGATAATTATTAGTTTTTTATAATATTTAAAGATTTTTAAAATATCTTAAATAATATAGAAGATATTTAACTTTAAATAACAAAAAACACGAAATTTTGATTAAAACACCATAACATGGAACATTTTGTTAAATAATTAATAAACCAACAACAATAAAAACACTAAACTAATTGAAAAACTACCGATAACTAATAGGTTTTTAATATATTTAAAGATTTTTTAAATATCTGAAATATTATAGAAGATATTCAACGTTAAATAACAAAAAACACGAAATTTTGATTTAAAAAAAAGGCAAGTATATTTTATCAAATAATTATTACAACAAACAAGATAAAAACTTAAAATAAAAAGGAAAACATCAAGAATGTAATAATCTAACATATTTTGAAAGAATTTTTTATTTATCTCAAATGAAGTAGGAGATATTTAAGTTTTTGTTTTAAAAAATACAATTTCTGGGAATCCACATATTGTTATTATCAACAATTTTAGTTTTGTATCAAACCGTTTGGCTTTTATTTTACTAGACAAAACAATATTTTGTTTTTTGTTCTTTATTATCTATGTATTTAATATTAAACATTTTACCTTGTTATTTGCATTAATATTTTCACAATAATTCAAACAAACAAAAAAAAAAACGAAAGTTTATAAACTTTTAGTCCGAACTAAACCAGTTTAGTGAATTTCAATCAAAATAAAATGAATAATGATTAATGAGAAGCTGATAAATGATTAATGACAAATAAATTCAATATAGTTTATCCACTAATCCCACTTAACCTGACTTTTATTGATTAGCTTTTAGTTTTTATTGAATACTCGCATTTTAAACTAATAGCTTTGATTACTTAAAATTATTTAAACATTTTACTGCTTAAACTATTAAAATTATTTAAATATTTTACGTTTTAAGCTTAATTAAGTTTTAAATCAACGTAAAAACCAACAAAAAAATAATAATTAAATAATTTACCTGCTAATCTATCCTTAACAACTTGTGAAGCAAACGCCGCCGCCGCCGCTGACCGCTGCAGCACAGGATCCAATCCCAGCGTGCTCCACGGCGAAGGAAACACACCACCACCACCACCCGCACCAGGACTTGTCGCGCCGCCGAGCGGCCGATGCGCCGGCACTCTCAACACACCCTGGCCATAAAACCCCGTCGGTACAAACCCACCCAGCGCGGCCGCCGCCGCCGCATTCCGCTGATGATGATGCAGCATGCTACTAGCATGCTGGTAAAAACTCTGCGCCATATCAACATCGACACCCACAACATCCCCCGGCTTCTGGTCGAAGTTTTTCCCCAATAAATTCGAAATACTGAACGGTAACGTTGTGTTGGTGGCGGCCTGTGACGATGCGACATTATCCGGCGACGAGCAGTGGCTGCGCGGTTCGCTGTCACTGTGCGACAATCGCGAATCCGTATCCAGCACGTTGATCTCATGATCATCTTCAGTCAGTTCGTGATCAGACATTTTTATTTAAACGTAGATTGTTTGTTTGTTCAAGTCAGTCAACGCACAAATCACTGATTTAATAATACGCACTGATTTTGTTGTTGATAATTTAATTGTAATTTAATAATTGAAAGTAATCTAATTACGAATGACATTCGGTCCGCAGTGTAACCACACACCAAACGCCAACGCCAGTCGAATGCAGACTGGCCTCGCTTCAGTTGCCATGGCATCCCTCACCTTCGCACAAGGTTGGTGCGCGTTTACCGAACCAGTCAATTCCAGACCAGAGTGGGGACGTGGAATAGTGGGGCTACCAACAACGATTGGTAGTTGGTCAACGCCCACGGCAGTGTTGATTGGTGCGCGTGTCACAGATTTAATGTTGGTGCACTGTTAGCAAAGCACGACAAATTGAATTCCATTCTCTTAACGCGAAAAGAGAGGGGTTTGCTTTTTT
>JARJDS010040251.1:0-16599 GCA_030264155.1 Atheta pasadenae | reverse complement strand
ATATTTAAGGCTATGGATATGATGCGTGGTCATCATATGTTAACAGACGTAGTGCTACAAGTCGAGAGTGAATTATTCCACGCACATCGCGTCATTCTTGCCGCGGCGTCGCCATATTTCAAAGCAATGTTCACCGGAGGATTACGAGAATCTGACATGGATCGCGTAACTCTCCAGGGTGTTTCACCCACGGCGATGGGGCGCCTTATACATTTTATGTACACAGGAAGAATTCGTGTTACCGAAAATACTGTGTGTCAACTTTTACCCGCTGCTACAATGTTTCAGGTTTGATTACTTCACAACTTAACCTCAAAAACACTAACTTTAAACATTAATTAATTTTAAATTTTACGAATAATTTTAAAGGTAACCAATGTGATTCAAGCATGCTGTGATTTTCTCGAACGACAACTTGACCCAAGCAATGCGATTGGTATTGCTAATTTTGCCGAACAGCACGGTTGTAACGAATTGTGCAAAAAAGCAAATCAATATATAGAACGACACTTTATTCAAGTAAGTTTACTAGTACTCAACGTCATTGCAAGTTGCAGTGGTTATCTTAACATTCAAAAATAAACAAACATTTTACTTACAGATTTGTCAAGAAGAAGAATTTTTACAATTAAGTGCTATACAATTAATAACTTTAATCAAAAAAGATGAGCTGAACGTTCAAGATGAGATGGAAGTGTATGGTGCGGTGTTGAAGTGGGTGAAATTCGACGAAGACAATCGACGGAAACGCATGGAAGCCATTTTGTCGGCTGTGCGGTGTCAATTCCTTACACCTCGTTTTCTTAATGACCAAATGACGAACTGTGATGTTTTACGTAAAACGCCAGCTTGTCGTGAATACCTCGCGCGGATTTTTAAAGATTTGACGTTACACAAACGCACAGTGGTGAAAGAACGCACACCAAACACGCCGCGGATTATTTACATCGCTGGGGGATATTTTCGGCAGTCGTTAAATGTAATGGAGGGTTATAATGTGGATGACAAGACGTGGCATCAATTGGATCAATTAACTGTTGCGAGGTCTGGTTTAGGCGGTGCCTTTCTACGAGTAAGTAACTATTTTATTCCGATTTTGAGATTTATTAGTAAATTAATAAAATTTTGATTGTTGTTAGGGTAATTTTTATGCTGTGGGTGGTCGTAATACAACCCCAGGCAATAGTTACGATAGTGATTGGGTGGATAAGTATAATCCAACAAGGGACCAATGGCGAGCGTGCAGTCCAATGTCAATGCCAAGAAATCGAGTAGGCGTTGCTGTTATGGATGGACTTTTATACGCTGTAGGAGGAAGTGAAGGATCTAAATATCATAATAGTGTTGAATGGTAAGAACATCACTATAAACAAAAAAGTGTTGTATAAAAATTAAGTTTTTGTTGTTTTTTTGTTTAAAACAGTTACGATCCAGACTTTGATCGTTGGACAACAATTCAACCAATGCACTACAAACGTTTAGCAGTTGGCTGTGCAGTTGTGAACCGGCTTCTCTACGCAATCGGCGGTTTCGATGGTGAAATGCGTCACAACACCGTGGAGTGTTACCATCCAGAAAACAATGCTTGGACCATGGTTCGTCCAATGCATACGATGCGAAGCGGGGCCGGTGTTGCTGTCATCAATCAATACATCTACGTGATTGGTGGATACGACGGCTCCAAACAATTGAGCACTGTCGAAAGATACGACACTGAAAAAGACCTCTGGGAGTTTGTAAGTAGTATACGAATAGCGCGTTCGGCGCTAAGCGTAACTGTACTAGACTGTAAAATCTACGCCATGGGTGGTTATGATGGTCAAAACTTTCTGGCTACTGTTGAAGTTTATGACCCAGCGACTGATACATGGGTCGATGGTGATCCGCTTACATCTGGACGGTCCGGTCATGCGTCAGCGGTGTGTTACCAACCTTGTATGCAGAGTTGTTCAGTTGCACCGGAAGTTGTCACACCGCGAGCTAATATTAACCATGGTAGGCCTACACTTCCAAGGACTTTACTTGAAAATCCGCATATATCTTCGTCGAATTCAACGCCGCGCTGACAATTTGATTTTATAACCAAAAAAAACGATACAATTTTTCTTATTAAAAAAAACATTCCAAATTGTACAAATTAATTAAAAAATGCATTTATCTAAGTAATGAGGACACAACCAACAAAATTAAAGTACAAATTATTTAAATTTATAAAAATAAAATTATGAACATTTTTGTTTTGAATTGTATCGCAAATTTGTTGATTTTTAACAACAAATTGAAAATGACGTTTTAATTATTGTAAATCTCAAATTCTAGAAAAACAAAACCATGAAAATTGTAAATAAGTATAATATTTATACTTCTAGTCATTATATAAATTAACGCCAATGTATAATTGTTATTTTTCCATTGATTATTAATTATTGTAAGCGTTTGAATGAAGAACAAAGTTCAAATACTATTTTCACAAAATGTTAAATATTTACATTTTTTTAATGTTAATTTTTTTTATTTTTATGTACATTTTATATTAAATGTACTTAAACTTAAATAGCTTAATTTAATACCGTTTTCTACTTCCCTTACGTCTATGATCCAATGAATTTCGATGAGTTTTGGGTCCTTTGCGATGATTTTTTACTTTACGATCATTGTCAGAGTCAGAATCTTCTTTCACTGCTTTCTTGCTTAACTTACGACGTTCACGCCTTTCGATTTTATTCAATTTCCTTTAAAAAAGAAAACAATTATTAATAATTTTAAAGTTACATTGTAAAAACCAAAAAATTTGTAGGTTAAGGTTAACCTTAAAATTTTGATTAAACACTTACTTTAACAAAGCCTTCTTTTGTTTTGTAGTTAAAGAATTTAAAAATGTAGCTTCTGCATTGGGATCTTCTTCATCAATCATTAAATTAGAAGCACCATTAGTAATATGTTGTTTCTTTAATGCAAGTCCATCGTCCAACATTTGCATTACTAGTGAGTTTTGATCTAAAATTGGTCCAGTTTCCAAACTTCTGGCTGCACTCATACTCAAGCTGTACATAGGACATTCTTTGTCAGTGTTAATGTGTCCCCATTTGTGACACTTGATGCATCTCACATTACGAACTTGAATACCAAATGGTTGATCTCTGATTTCCTGATCACCTTTGCAGTAACTTTCGCGCGGCGCGTTATATTTACGTTGCCATTCGAATTTGTATTCGGGTTCGTTGTCTTCGCGCTCGCGATCTTTTTTTACACCTGGTGGTGGTTCATACATGAAGTTTATGCTTAATTTATCTTTGCTGTCTTTACTCAGCATCGCTTTATTATCATGTAAGTCTTGTTCTTTTTCATATTGTTGACGGAGTTCTTCTTGCTTTAGTTTGTAGGCGGCGGCTTTTTGTTCTGCCATCCATACCTTTACAACAAAGATAAATAGGTTAACATTAGTTATTATTATTTAACATTTATTGCATAGTTTAGTTTAGAAAATAAAAATATAACAGTGAAATATTACTTACTCGCTTTAAATTATCGCGAGACGCTGGATGGAAGAACTTTTTACACATGTAGTTATTAAATCCTTTACCCATTTTGGAGTTTTGTTATGTACGTCTTACTTTCGTGAAATATTAATTTGTTATAACGTTAATTATCGTTTTATTGTGGTTTATATTACGCAGCTGCACGCAGCATATGATTCTTGACAGTTCTAGACAAATCTGGAAAAGAAACTGTCACAATCTGACAGATGACTAGTTCCTTTAATCACATGTAGAGTGCGCTAATAAAATGTTGTTTCAAAAATGTCAAAATTTACTCAAGTTTATAAACAAAAATAAAATACTTTGGATATGAATTTTGCAATGAATTAAAAAACAAATAAATGTGTATGTATTTAACTAAATTTTAAAAATAATATTAACAAATTTGAGTTGTTAATCATCAAGTTATGGCTTATTTCCCAAGACGTGATTTTTTCGTAATATTTTTAAACACCAGCAGGAATTCGACAATAAAATACTATATTAATAACAAATAACTTTATAATAAAGGTGTCTGAGTACATGCACCTGCATGCACCATTCCTGCTGCTAATTTAAGTAATAAATTCAGCACCAGAGGCCGCCCCAATGCATTTTTCAACATAAATTTTAAATAAAATCCAAAGAAAAAGAAACAATTTATTTTATTTGCAAACAATTATGATTATTACTCACAACTAAAACAAATATTAATATAATTTTTAAGTTTCAGGTGTTTAAGGTGTGAGAGAGACCAATAATTATAACACAATTTATTATAATAAAAAAAACCACAATAAAAAGAAATCGAGTAAACTGAAAGATTTATTTCTTTATTCATTTAAATGTTTATAGTATAATCGTCAATTAGGAGGGTTTCTAGCCGTTCTTACAATCCCCATACAATCTCATAACATCACTTATAACTGCTCTTTCCTGCAATTCAACATTCCTTTTAATATTAACCTTTGTTCTTCAACATATTGTATCATATCTTTTGTTTTTCCTCTGCACCTCGATTTCAAACCTATCATTTCATGCGCCGGCAAATCGATTCATTAAATACTGATAATTATTATTGTTTATTACTCATTGTTACTCTGTTTCGGTTGCTCGACATCTTCATATAACACTTATATCATCTTATAACGCTGTTTCTTTTATTTTAGCGTCAATCAATCAATCTTCCTCAATCATAAACATTACCAATCCATAAAAAACCCAACAATCATTTTTTACATTAAAAATCAATAAATTTCCCCCCAAAAACCAATTGTTGTGTTTTCTATTAACAATGATTTCCCAATTCGATTAATATCAATTATTATCCTTAAATTTAAAGTCTCAGTTTGTTTATTTGATGTTTCCCTGCCGCTTGGTGGCGCCACTAGTCGTCAGCGCTGCTCAACGCTAGATGGCGCTTAGTTTACATAGTTGCAGGTTAAAAAGTTTTACGCATTGTGTATACATTCAGACTTTTGCGTCGATAATGAACATGATTCGTGTGATATTAATGAGATCATTTTGTTTTTAACATTTTCCCAAATACAAGATTGATTGATTGATTCGATAATTACCTAATGATAATTACTTAAGACTTGCTTACTTATAACGATGATGATATTCAGTTGGTTGAGTTTTTTTTAAATTCATTTCATGTCAAAATCTACTATGTTACAAATTTAGCTTACACGTGAACGTCATGAACGTCAATGTCGATTGAATGTCAATATGACGAACGCTCGCCGTTAAGAAATTATTGTATGATAGAAGTTAATATACAGTGTGTACATGCTTTACGCGTTTGTTTTGTTTTTTTCTGAATTTTTTAAATTTTTCGATTCACGTTTAGAATTTTTGTTTTTTTTTAGGTTATCCGTTTTATCTCGCTTTGCATCCGCAACCTCAGTCGATGAAACGTCACAAAGTAATCATAGATAGTAGTAAAAATTGTTCTAATAGGATATTTACTCTTGACACTACTGATATTTAATTCGTACGTGTTTTTGTTGTTTTGTTTTTGTTATGATTTATGATGCTCCACACTCTGTTTTGTTATTTTGTTTTTGCTAGTAAACCATTCATTGTTCAATTGTTTTACTGGCCTACTCCTCACGATTTGCTCCTGTTTGTGATATGTGCACACACATTCATTAAATCCTTTAAACATTTTTTAAGTCTCATATAACCAAACAAAGACCTAAAAAACCAAATACAAAAAACTATCAAACATATATAAATATAAATAACTCTTCAACAATCTAAATATTCAACGTTCAATGTCTTCATGTCATGCTATAATTCCATCTTCGTTTTTATTTCATTAATAATCGCATTAAATTTTATCATCCGCTTTTAAATTCACTACACTATAGATATAATATTTTATACCGTATGTTTATATAGACGCCTAAAATTGACCAAACCGAAAATTGACTAGAGATCATTCGCATTATGAATTTTACGCCGTTGTTTTGTGTATCCTCGCATACAGTGTGTTCAAACCACATTGTATACTCATTTTCCTATTCTTTTCCTATTTTCCGAACAAACATCACGATGATGATGATTTGAATATGAATCGAATTGGATCAATGACTAAAAAGTTATGCGTCATAATGTTTTTGACAGATTTTTGACAGATGTCATTTAATTTAATTACACCATGTGTACGTGAAATGTGTTGTGTGTTTTGTTGTGTATATATAATATCTACAGTTACATTCATCGTATCTTATATTCTCAATTCGATACTCATTTGTTTTTTATTTTTTGCAGAACTAAACAAACAATCGTGCGTGTCTATTATGTTAATATATGCAATTATGTATACATGTGAAAATCTAAACGCGTCGTAATTCACTTGTTTGTTGTCCAATTAAAAAAAAACAAATCATAACGCCATCTCATAGATAATGGTGAACACAAACAAGTGAAATACGAGCATAGAAATCTACCTTATCGACACATATATATCATATCAATCTAGTTAGGAATATATCCGCTATGACGTAGTGTATGTTTTTATTTACTCTCCACGATGACACAATGAGTGCGACTGCGACTGCGCCGTCATCAGTAATGTATGTAAAAAGCCTAGATAACCACTTGTGACATCTGTGACACAATGGCCGATGTTCAGCTACTCGCTACACGTTTTGTAGTAGTAGGTATTGTAGTTTATATGCACGATTACGATTAATTATTAACATCATTAAATTTATCTCGTTAGTCACTTTTACACCCTATAGTATGTTTGGTATTAATTAGTCAAATCGTATTGCTTTCTAATAAAGCAAATCATTGTAAACCTTGTAAATCATTGTATTTTTTTTCCATTAGAATGATGTTGTTAGTTTTGGTACGTTAGTGTGACGTTCATAAAGTGGTGGCAGTGATGTTCCCTCGCACTGTATAAACTTCTAACGCGCATGCGCGCATAAAAACATTTACATACAATACGTTTAGTAATATACATGTTCCAAAAAAGTATTCGCATGGTGTATATATAGTATGTATATGCAACGAGTAATTATTATTATTATAACGCACAAGAGGATAAAAACTAATTATAGGTTAAGGTTTAGGTTAAGGTTAGGTTAGGAGTGAGGTCATTTACAATGTTTTTAAATGTTAATAAAAATGTAAATGTAGGAAAAGTAAAAATCTATATAAAAAAACAGATTGTTATTTATATGACAATGTTCTAGCTAATAACAGTCCGAGTTTGGTTAGGTTAGAATATTGGGTTTAGAGTTGAGGTTAGTTTCTAGGATAATTTTGTGCTTTCATGTTTAACAACGTTGTCTTACCAATAAATGAAATCTGCATTTCTGGCTTAATCGCTGCTAAATTTGCTAATAATTCAACTACGAATAATAATATCTCTTGAAACACACTGTATATTTGTATAATAATTCTACGTCACTTTGGTATCAGCGCGTCGTTGCGACTTCGAAATAGATAGTCGTTAAAAAGCGTAAAAAATTGAAAAGTCAAAAATCATCGTCGCTCTCTCTCTCTCTCTCTCTCTATGCGCCTTCATGCTTAAATTTATGTATATATATATATAATCGTATCATATATATATTTTATATAATATTTATATATGTATATTGTGCAAACACATAACAATGATTTACTAAGTCTCCGTTTCCACTATATTTCGTCAATTGTTTTAAAGTTTAACTACACTTCTCCTATCTTGTCTCATGTAGTTGTCATTTGTCTTTTGTTTTGTTTTTTCTTCATTTTGCTATTGTTTTGTTTATACGTCAAAGTTTAACTACGCTAAAAGTCTTTAAATCATTTCATCAATGCGAGTCACGCAAAAAAATGTAATAAAATCTCGCTTAAATATTTAAATATTTAAAGATAATAATAATAATAGCTATTTGTCTATATATAATATATATATAGATTTTGTTTTTTTATTTATACGTTAACAATGATACTATCGCCGAGTACGTTTGATTCTATCAAGCAGACATTAATTTACGCATTACGCTTTAGAACGTCAATGTGACGCATTGTATGTTTTTGGGGGGTGTGGTTTAGTCTGACAGTTCGCCGTCGCCCTCGACGTCCTTCTCACCTACCTCGCGGGTGTTACTATCCTCCGTTTCAATGCTGCTTGTTGGCGTAGGTGTTTCCTCCACTTGCAAATGTCCACCGCGTCCGCCTCCATTAGAACCGCCGCCATCATGACCATTGCCAAGATGGCCTCCGTTGCCGCCATTACCGTTTCCGCCAGTGCTGCCTGGAGAAATGGCGCTTGGTGAGCTGCTGTCGTACTTGTAGGGGTTGTAACCGCTTGTGGTGGTCGCCAAATAGGACTTGTACTTGTCGCTCACGGCCATACTGGTGGTGTAGACATCGCTGGTGTTGAATGCGTCTGATGCAGCGGAGGAGTACGACTTGAATGTTTCATATGCAAACGGTTTGTCTTTGTTGGAGTGGTTGGTGGTTTGGTTTGCGTGGTTACCGAGCGAACCATGTAGATTGTGGCTGTTTGGTTGGTTGCCATGGTTGCCAAGCGAGTCGTAAGCTGATGAAGTTGCCGGAGAATATTTGCCGTTGTCAAACAATTTATCAAAAAGTTTGCTTGTGGCATTTGTGGAGTCTTTGCCATTTTCATAAGATCGTTCATAGCTTTTACCGTTGGTAACGGGGGATGAATCGTAGGAGTATTTGTTCGTGTCAAACAGATTGGTGTATGGTTTTGTGGAACCGTATTTGTCGGAGCCGTTGTTGCCATTTCCTGTACCATAAGTACTTGATTCGGAAGATGAGTAGTTAAGGTATGCTCCGGTTAAGAAAGGATTTGTGCTGGCGAATGTTGTAGGCTGGGCTGGAGGCGCAGCTGATTGGGATTGTTGGGTTGACTGCGAGTAGTTCAAACTGTAGAGATTCCCAGCGGTGGTACTAATGTTTGAGATTGTAGACTGAAGACCTGTCAAGGTGGACAGTGCGCTGGTGGCCGATGACAAAGTAACTGCCATGCCAGCAGAGCTACCTTGCATAGCCGGTGAACTGCTGCGAGTGGTTCCGAATGATGGGCTCGCTCGGCTAAGACTAGTGATAGATGGCGATTTAGTAGATGCAAAAGCGGAAGTACCGTTCGAGGCGGAGGTCGGAGCTGATGACGGAGTATGGCGGAGTGTGGGCGAGTTTCTCATCGATGAAGGTGATCCACGCAGTGCTGCCGGAGAAGCGCTGACAGCGCGTGACGATGGTGTCTGATAGTGTTTAACCGAGTCGGATCCCGACTGGCTATCGCTGCTACTGCTTGGAGAGCCGGGCGAAGAGACTATCACCTGGCGGGGCTTGTGCACGGGCTGGGATTGCGCTGCTAATGAGCCCAATGTTACCGCCGCCCCCGGCAAGCCCACCGCTGAGACTGCCGAGGAGCCCACTGGCTGCGCCGCAGGCGGTCCGACTCGCGGTGATAGCGGACGGTAAGGACCTTTGTTTACTGATGATTGGCCCTAGTGCAAGCGAAATAATTGATTTAGTTAATTTCACATCAAACAGATGTAACAGAATTACTTACGAGTGTCTGATGTGAGGGGACCGGTGGCACAGGCCCTCTGGGGCCCGAGACTAGAGAGCGAGGAGGAGGAGGAAACGGAGCCACTGAGTGCCGAGACGGCTCGGATGCCAGGGGGCGTTGGGCCAAGTTGACTGCCGAGCCCGACGCTCCCGAGGCCGCTCCCAGAGCCCCCACTGCCGGAGCTAACGCACTGCGACTGTCTCCACGCGGCCCGGGTAGCCTGGCGCGTCGACCTGTCTGAAAAGGTCCTCCTCTCAATACCAACAATACTCCGACACATCAAGCGACACACTCAGCGCATCGTACAAGATGGCGGCCACTAGCCTAGACCTCATTTTTAGCACGACTGGACTACTACATGCACGCAACCAAATACTCTAATAATACTCTAGTTATAATAATACTCAACTATTAATATTAAAGATACAATAAATTATATCAAGTGATTGATGTATGTGACAAAAATGGCGTATGAAACATGACTATGACGTCGAGATGGTTCATGGTTGGATGAAATCTAAGCTAGTGTGATTGACAAGTTTTGGGTGAGTTGATGTGTCGGTGAGAACAAAAAACGCATCGCATCCCCACGTGGTGCGCTTACTGGGCTTACCGGGAGTGAGCAAGACATTACCTGAGTGATGTTTAGGCGTGGGCCATATCTGCAACAGATACTTGAGCACACCAATGGGTTGGTTGTAGTCCACCTCATGCTTCACCGCCGTTGGATGCACATCGGCATTGGAATGTAAAATAAGTACAGGTGCAAGGGCAGTTGCCAAATTCTGAGCGGACATTTTGTTTCGATCAGAAGCAGAAACTACCAGCGCAAGATGGTCCATCAAGAAGATCAACGTTGCCTAAACAAAAAAAAAACAAAACCATTATGTGACTTGCAACAATACAAAGCAAAACAATAAAATCCTTACCCTGTTTGATCGCGGCAGACAATCCAAAATAGAGAACATCAGTTTGGCATTACCCTCCGGATCATCTGGTAAGCACACCCCCAAGGCGTCCACCATCATTTGATACAGACACTTTGTAAACAATGGTTCTGGTAATTCCCGAAGGTAGTCTTTCAAAACACCAGTGATGACGTTGATGTCTGGAACGTTATCAGGTGTCAAGTCCACCGATCGACTGTTCCGCTCAAACGCTTCTCTCAAAATTCTTTTCTTGGTAGCTGACCCGCATAGTCTGTACAATCCAATAATGTCCAGACCTCGCCTTTCAATCTCTTCGACACATCGTCTAATGATGATGGGTACTTGTTGTCCAGGACCAGCTAAACCTGTCGACACTCCGCCAGGAATACCTCCAGTTTTAGCTTCGCGGTTAACGATACTCTCCAAGTCAACACCAAATAGTGGTTGTGTTCTGGATAGAGTCATAGATGAAATCCCACGTCTTCTATACAACGTGAAAGAATCCGTGTGCCTCAGACGAAGGTATAAAGTACCTCTCGGTTCAATTTTTAATGCTAACTGATGTAAAGGTCCAGATTTGAGCAGAGATGCAAGATGAACTGATCCTTTGTAGCACAGCTTGTGACGGTATTGGGGGTCCCAGGAGTAAATCAACAGGTCAAGTTCTCGGTTGTAGACGAGGTCCAATTCGAATGATTCATCCCAATCGAAAACCAAGTCGCCAGTACGGACCACCGTGCGCGCTTTGTGAACCCGATCACATTCAAGAACGCAGTACAAGTCCCGCATTCCAGTTGATCCTTTACATAAAAATGATTATTAACAAAAACTTGAATACTACAAATTTACAAATGCCTACCACCAATTGATGGAGCAGTTCCACCACTAGGTGTTACTGGGGTAGTTGCATTAGATGTTCCTGTGGATGCCCTTAACCCTCGCCCAGCAAGGAGATGTACCCACAAGAGCCCACTGATGGGTTCTTCGCCACCTAAACTACCACCCATTGATGAGAGTCCACTTAGTCCACCACCTTGCATTGGTTTGTCAATCTTGTATTTCAAAAATTCAGCAGGATTGATGTCCAATTGCCTTTGCCCCCGTGGTAAGGTTCCACTTGGTGTAGGAACAGGACTAGGCGCCCCGGTTCGCACCGCGTCTAATTCCAACAGCTGCCGCATACGTCGCATGGACGGCGACCTACTTGATGCTAACGCTGAAAGACAAACTTTAGAACATTCAAACATAACCAACTCTAATCTTTGATCAGTTGGAGAAAGCTGCAGGTCATAATTCATTACCTGATGGAGATGATGTGATATGTTGTGTTGACAATGAACGAGCGGGAGTTTGATGCTGAGTACGCGAGAAATTTCGATCTAACGTCGCGGTGACGCCAGGCCTGCCATACGCGCTGTAATACCCTCCTTCGGTCTACCAAAAAGAAAAATGTCAGCCAATTGGAATAAACTCTAGATCTTTCACTTAAAACATAACACTAAACATTCAAACAGACAACTAATCTAAACTAGCCTAACCTAAAACCTAAACATGTATCTAAATCCTACAAATAGGTAATTTGGTGGAATGCGTTTCATTCCCAACTTACATCCTTCAGAGCGGCGTGAATATTTTCGGCGCTGTAGGTGAACCTCGCCGCGCGCTGTTGATTAAGGACATCGCGGGAAGCCCGAATCTGCTCGTAGATGGCGGAGGTGGAAGGCGTGCGGCTCAGCCACTGCCTGTACTCGTCTGAAGTGAATATATTTGGTGACGACGGTATCCTTCCTTGAGTGGGGGTATGCGATCGGTTCACAACGACAGACACATGATGCAATTGATGATGTAAGCGATGAAAATGGTAATGGAGTGGGGGCGATGAAGATGATTATGAAAGTGATATGAATTGAAATAGAAATCAAGAACATTTAGTGTGCATGACTAGTGGCCGTCTTATGCTAGACTCGGACTAGAGCAGAGATTAGAGACTTACCTCGTTGCCGCAAAGAGGGCATTTCTGGGGCAGAGAGATTACCATCAGCTTCGTCTTGTAGAAGAGCCGAAGCTGGGCCGAACCGCTTGTTCATTGCTAATCGTGTAGCTCCGCGTGTATCTCTTGGAAGAGAATTGAATTTAGAGCTGATATCGCTTGGTCCACCTGATGTCAATGCACTGCGACCCAAAGTAGCCAACGTTGAGTGCTGGACTGGGGGTGCTTGTTGTCTGAAGAACATACAAAATTATTATCATTTCACAATAATTATACCAATCATCAATTTACCTATAGTAGTAGTAACTATTTCTTGGGCCACAGGTGGCTTCTGTATCACTACTGTAATCCAAACTGCTTCTGTTCCGTCTGGTAAGAGTACCAGCTCCAGCATACTGTCCGGAACTAGCATACTTTGCTTGTGCTAGCTGAGCAGCTACCGAAGTCTGTTCTACATATCGTTGGTTATATCTGCTCAAGGTAGACCCTGATTTTAAACTGGATCTTAACAGACTGTGTCTCCCAGCTGGGGTTATACTCGTGTAATCAGCGTATTCCGTATGTGGTAGGTGTTGATCAGACCCCGACCTGGGCATAATTCTCCTGGAACCTGTTCCGGTATGTTGGACATAGTAATGACTTGAAGGACTCTGTTGAGATTGGCCTGACAAACGTCCTGGTATTGGTTGGTTGCCGGCGCTCATGCGTCTATGGTTAGGCAGTCCAAAGGAGTGCACTTTTTCGGCGAGGCTTTCTAGCGTGCCGGGGTAACCCCCACGTTCAAAAGTTTGGAAGTGTTGGATGTTCCCTTTCGGCTGTTCGGTTATAACTGGCGGAGGTGGTTGGTAACCCCAACTATCCGGCGGCCGTGAATTATAATATAAATCCAAGCCGTTGGAATCCTGTGTGTGGCCCCCGCGGCCATCTAATCCACCAAGTCCAAGACGCGAACGAGATTCACTCATTTCTCGTCCATCGCCGGTATGTCGTTGTCGCATTGTATCCCTGCTATAAAGGCATTCAGATCAAAACCCATCGCTTCTAACTATACTTTGTATAAAAACTAAAAATGTACCTATGCTGGCCTAAATCAGGTTCATCAATTTCGTCCTCACGAAGATCTCGTTTGATGACCACCACGGGGGGTGGTTTGTGCTCATTGCGTGGCTGGACGTTGGGCGATTCCTGCCCGCCCTTAATGCCACCTTTACGTTGTCGTGTGGCAAGGACCAAACGGCGCGGGATGGACATGATGATGACCACATCGTCCAAACTCATACGAGTCACATCAACTAAGTTAACGGCTAGGATTTCATCGCCAACCTAATCCAACCAAATTAAAATGCATCATATTTCTAACCTTACAACCTTACATTATTTCAAGGTTAGGTTTAGTTACAAAGTGTTAAACCAGGTTATGTTCAAAACGCTAGTTTGGGGTAGTGATAATGATGATAGCGGTGGATAGTGGTAGAGGAGAAGAAGAAGGGTTACCTTGAGACAGCCGCTGTTGTAGACGGCCGACTCGAGGGCGATGCGCGAGATGAAGACGCCGTCGGTGCGATCGATGCCGTTGCCTTCGCGTATGTACAGGCCGAGCGTCTGGCCGGGCCGCTTGACGATCTCGACGAACTGCACCGTGTGCTTGGCGTCCTGCATCGATTGGAAGCGCTTCGCCGCCTCCCCGCAGGATCGCCCCAGCTGGCGAGCGTCGAGGATGCGGACGATCATCTCGCCGCGTCTCTCCACGTGCTGTCACAATCACACAACACCACAATAAATAACCCAATTCCAACCTAACCAACTTTAACCATAACCAATTTTAGGTTATGTTGAAAAATTAAAAACCCCGTTTTTTTTGTAAGTTGTAAACGACCAAATGTGCTGTAAGGAAAATACTGGCACGTAAAGCAAACCGAAATCCCAAACCCACTAGAGGGTTGTCTAACAAGAATGCCTGAACAGTCGAGCACGTCGCGGGAATTTATTTATTGCTGGTTTTTGTGTTGGGCACGTTCTTACGCGTCACGCCAGTTTTTGTGCGTTTTCATTCTTTGCGGTCGAATGGGCCCCGTCGTGTTTAAACGAAAATTCTTCGCTTTTTGTGTGCTGAAAAGGTCCTACAAACACAGCAAACCAGCGAGGTTGCTGTGGCTGCAGTGGCAATTGTTTCGTAACACAAACCCATGTAAAGAAAGAAAGTTTTGTTTTGTTTTTGAATATTCAACCTTTTGTCAAAAAACAAATGAACCAAAACTTGGAACAGTACAACAAGAAAACATCAATTGCTATTATAACAAATTATAATAATGATAATAACATAGAGACACTTACCTCCAACGCCGCCGCCGTCGAAGCATCGTGGTCATTCTCTACCTGTTCTATCTGTTTGAAGATTTCCGTACTAATTCCGGAAACCTTAAAAATAAACAAAAAAACAATAAAAATCAAAGTTCGTTAAATAAGTCAATTAAATAGTTGTTCAACCCTTTCAGAAATAGTTGTAAAGTAAACTGTAATCGTGCGATAAAACAGATTTCTGTAATAGATGATGCTAACTAAATTCCTGCACGTGACTATTATCAGAAACACTTGCAATGGTACAAGTAATGGGTAGAATGCAAGTAGTTATCGTGGAAGAAGTGGTATATAGACGTCGTGATTTATGTCTTTAGTTTTTGGTCCTTTCGGAATTCTGTCGAGTTGAAGCCATGGCTGCGGTTTGGAACAGTTCGCTTATCGTTTTTACCCTTCCCACCCTTCCAGTTCTACACCCAACTTCACAACCACTATCTCTTTCCTAAATTGATTTTCTTTGCGTTTGTCTTTGTCTGTGTCTTTATCGGTGAATTGAACACGAAATGCGGTCTTTGTCTGGCAAGTTAGAGTTGGGTGGTTAGTTGGATTGTCTCGCTGAGACGCTGAGGCTATTTCAGTTGTTAAATTAGATAGATCACCTTGTACCTTGCAAGGACGAGCAATTCTCTCAGGTGCAGGCAACTTCTGAACAACGAAAAGTCGTACAGGTACAGGATAACTGATTTTTTTTATTTTTAGATTTTTAGATTTAAGATGAAACTACATAAGTTATTTATGTTACAATCTACACCTATTATTTTTTTAATAAGTAATTAAAAAATATGTAATTGTACCTTCCGGAAGTCACCCTGTATAACCATTGGTGGTGGGTGGTTGTTTCGTGATGTGGGTCCTGGCGCCGCGCGCAATGGAGATGCCGTGAGATCCAAAGCCTCTCGCCCATTATCCTGAAACAAAAGAAAAATAATTTTTGTTTTTTTTTCATTCAAAAATAACATCAGTTGTTATAAAAACAAAACAAAACAAAACAACCATTACAGAATAATTTTGTTTTTTTTGTTATTTTATTAGCTTTTCTGTGCTGTCAATGATGACATCATCACTTTCAACATTTTTTTCTTAAAACATATTAGAGTTAGACTATCTACTAGAGTAAAAGTTCTGTCAGTTATCTGAGCTTTCTCAAGATTTTCTTTTTCTGTCAGAGCTTCAACACGGTTTTGCCATTTTCCACAATCCTTCAAGTCTTTAACTTTAACCTCACTTACTCGCTGTGATTTTATTTCTCTCTCTAAATAACACAAATCTATCAATTCACAGCCTATAACAGTAAACCTAACCTGAAAAAAAATTCATAATTTCCGATTTTTACATAATAAATTTAAGGTTATGATATTTCAAGGTTATGTTTTTTGTTTTTTATTTGTGTTTGTCATAACAAAAACTAAGCGGATTTGAAAGAAAATGATTTGTGCTGCAAAATGTTCAGACCGAAGAGAAATCTGTCACGGAAAATAGCTGGATCAACGTCAACACCATCATCATCTCAATGACGCACGCTCCAGAAAAAACAGAAGCAAAAAATATCACCGTCATCACAATTTATCTGAATGTGAAAGAAAGAAGACTTATCTTGATGATTCAGTCTAATACAGGACTATGAATGTTGTAAGGACTTTAAGGATAATGACGTGTCTCTATAATTAACAAAATAGCAAATTTACCACTGTTAGTTTAATACGAGTATCATAATCTTTCTAGGTTATTTTCCTTCTTTTGTTTTTTTGTTTT
>JARJDS010040248.1:0-30388 GCA_030264155.1 Atheta pasadenae | reverse complement strand
TACGGCTCTGAATTGACAGCTCTGATTAGTACTTCATATATCCGCCGCGCACGCACCAATCGTCCTGTTTCTGGACAAATATATGGAAACGTCTCTTCTCCTAGTATATGTTCTGTGGTATGTACCCGATAAAATAGTTCTTTTTTCTGCCCCTTGCTGCGTACGTGTTTCGCGTGAACTAACGTGAACTGACGTGAACCAATGATATTATTACCGATCAGTACCGATTCGAGTACTCGTTGATACTCGCTGATAAGTAGCGCGCCCTATTGGCATAAATCATTTGCCACAAATTCATGCCATTCTTTTAACATTGCGTTCAGACTCCTTATATATATACTCCGTCTAAGTGATGATAAGTGACAAGCGGTGTAGCCAAGTTATTGCGCAAAAAACGTAACAATGAACTTGAAATATTTCAACAAATTGTGTTTTTTTAGAGAATTGTAATTTATTATTATTTTTTTAAGTGAATAATAGTTTATTTAGTGTTTTCAATAACGAATACACGGCATACATACGAGCAGTGCAGGCAACCCAATATACAATCTTAAACAATATACAATACGGCAGCCACAATTAATATTTCAATTTAAATTTTGTTACGTACAAAATGTAATTAAATAGGATTATCAATATTGAATTATTAAAAAAAGTAATAAAGTAGTGAAACATCAGATTTCACTACCATTCAAAAATGTTAAAAATTTAATTTGTATTCTAATACAATTTAAGTTCCATCTTTTATTTATAATTGTTTATCATACACATTTATTTTGCAGTATGGTCAACTTCAAATATATAACATGCAAACGGATGTTTCTTTTCATTCCTAAGCACATAATGCAGCTGGAAGGATCCATACGACAGAGCTTTGGCACGGATAACTTTTTCGGTGGCGTAAATATCTGTTATGTTATAATTACCAACTGGGACAACGCAAGTACTTTCTACACCTGCCTTTTGATAAACTAGCTCTCTTGCCTCAGGACAAAACATTTTTAGATAGTAGCACAGAGACCCTTCATACGAATTTGCATTCTTTAGAATAGTTGTACCGACTTTTACGTTGACACCCATTTTAAACTATAAAACAAAATTAAATATAGTATCTTTGTTACATTCAGTGTTTTAAAGTGAAACGTAATTATTACCGTCCATTTATCATTAAATTCTTCTTTCAGATCTACTTGTGCGTTAAAAGCTTTTCGCCCATTGCCATCTTTAATCATTTGAATCTTAAGTTTGTTGACAAATCCCGGACATTCTGATATCTTTTTGATGTTTAGTATGCTCACAGGACCGAATTGAAACGATGCACCAACCAAGCATGTTAAGAAAACCAACGATACCAACATTTTGTCATAGTTAGATTTAACGCAAACTATTTATACATCTAAATTAGAATGTTTCTATACTGTTTGTTTATTGTTAATTACTTTGCATGCACAGAATTGTAGTTTATTTAATTATTTAAATATAAATATAATAAAACACAGAATACATTACAATAATCCTGATTAAAATGGGATATTTGCGTGTGAAAATTTGCACTAATATTTGTTTTATCCGGAAGTAAAATGTTTCTATTCTACTATTGCATTAATTAAATTAAATTTTAAAATTTCCCTGCTTTGAAAAATACAAAAATTTGGGTTTTTAGGCAACTAATAATGCACCAACATCGGCTGCAGTGCAATGACAAGTGACAAGTTGTCAAACAAGAAAGTCAACATAAAGTTGAAGTATTTCAATAAATTATATGTTTAATTTAAGTATGTACATTGTAAATTTTATTTTATTATTATTTTATTAATTGGATACACGTTTCTTTAATGCAGGAAGCAGAATATACAATCTAATACAAAACACTTTGCAGCGCTAAATCGTCAAGCGACACACTGTGCGGCAGCAACAAAACCTGTGAACATAACCTTCACCACATTTTAAATTTTGTTACGTAGATACAACATGTCGTATCGCACACTCTAATAGTAATTAATATCATATGGATTATAGTTATTAAGCTTAATAATCTAGTGAGAACGGTAATAGGTGAAACCAGGGTGAAACATCAATTATCCACTTCCCCAGAACATTTTAAAAGTTTAATTTTCTTTTCCAATACAATTTAAATTGTAATTACATATAAACACTGTATTACTATGTTCATATTTGTTTAACATACATATTTATCTTGAGGTATGATCCATATCAATTATATAACATGCAAACTGTTCCTTCTTTTCATTCCTAAGCACAAAATTTATCTGGAAAGACCCAACCGGCAATACTTTTGCAGTTATAACTTTTTCGGTGGCGTAAATATCTTTCAAGTTATAATTGCCTTTAGGGATAACGCAATCACCTTTCACACCCGCCTTTTGATAAACTATTTTTCTTCCATCAGCAACCACTTGGGTTAGATATTGGCACAGAGAACCTTCATACGACATTGCATTCTTTTGCATAGTTGTACCCGTTTTTATGCTGATACCTATTTTGAACTATAACCCAAACTTATAAAATGTTATCTTCTTAACTATCTGTGTTTAAATATAAATATGAAATTACTTACCCTCCATTTTTCATTGTATTCTTCTTTCAGATCTAGTTGTGCATTAAAAGTTTTTTTCCCATTGGCATTTTTAGATAATTGCACCTTAAAATTGTTGTCAAAGCCCGGACAATCTGATACCTTCTTAAAGTTAATGATGCCCGGAGGACTCATAGTTGTAAATTGAAGCGATGGGCCAACAAAGCACGCCAAGAAAATGATCGATAGCATCATGTTGACGTTGATAGGTTTAACGTCTACTATTTTTTCAAATAAATTTGAATCTTTATATAGCGTTTTTTTATTGTTTATCTAGCATGCATATAATTATATTTTAGCTAATTATTTAGATAAAATCACAGAACTACAATAAACTCAGCTTAAAATTAGAACATTGCGTGTGAAAATCTTCATTCATAATATTTACTTCATCCGGAAGTAAAATGTTTTGATTCGACACAGTATTAACTCATTTAACATTATCAATTATAATATAAATTATTTGTAATTTGTTTATTGCATTAATTAAAAAAATGTCATATTATTTGTAGTTTAATCAAATTAAATTTATTTGATTAATAATTATATTTTCAAATTTGGGGCCAATCAGAATCAGGATTAATCAATCACCAACCACATTTGTTAGGTTGTTGATTGCTCGACTAACTTCTTTGGTGATGTGGGCGTAGGAAAGGAGGAAAGGTAGGCCACCCATTGTACGTACACCCGCACGTCTCCTTCCAAGGATCTACGGCCTCTGCCAACCTGACCTTATTTATTGTAGTTATTGTAATCGGAACATAGTTCAGAGAATTGCCTGTTCCGTTACAGGAGGCTGGAGTTAATTAGTCAATTACTAGTCACTAATATTTATATATATTTGGGCGCCACTTAATTTATTAATTACACTGCGCACTACTGTATTGGCGACTGTTGGCGACATCAATCACCCGGCGAACACCCTAACTTAATCCGTTTTTGCGTACGCCCGAAGGGTTATTAGATGTACCGGTGCCGATTTGTCCGCTCGACGCGTTATCTTTACAAAAATACGGTTTGTGTTGTTCTTGCACTTGATCTAGGTAGACTGCCACGCAAGATTCGTCCCAATCTTGACCACCTATGTCAGAGATTATATCTACAAGATATAATATCTGACCTCTACCAATAACATCGTCACGCTGCAAACTTCAACGTGACACATTCAGTAATTCTGATACACTGTCTTTAAATTCCTTAATTTTGCGCAATGTTCTATGCTTTTGTTGTAGGAAACTGTAAGGAACAAAGTTTTACTTTTTTGTGTCGAAGTAAATTCAAAATATATGATAAACACTTTGCATGCAACATACCTATATAATTATTGAAATTTACATATTTATCTTATTTAGTAGGTACATTTACATAAAATCAAATTTGGTGTTTAACTTTAATTGCGTTAAAATTAAAAGACAACTGGAAAGTAGGTTATGTCAAATAGCACAAATTAAATGATGGAAGTGGTACATATATCTAAATACTTATTTATTTTTAATAATGTAACGAAGCAAATATTGCCTCGTAGATGTGTAGGTCGCCAAGCTCTTTCAAACACCAAATAACTTAACAATGCTTAACAAGTCGACGTCTTTATTGGTCTTTATTTAAACATGAACAGTAACCACAGACAGTAACTTCACAACTTATCTTATTCTAGCGGTCTATTAGGCCGATATAAAAGCCACGGAACAGCACCGCGAGAGGTCAGGTCGGTTGGTTCGTCTCTATTCGGTGGTGTACGTTCGAATCCAAAGCTCTTTGACAGCCCCGTCGCAGGAAGCCTCGCCGTAAGCAGGCCGTAAGGCTCGTCCTCCGCGTTGTTGATCTTCCTTCAGTGGCTCCTGCCCAATATATAGTCATTTTTTGATACTGTTGGATTCCAGGAAAAAGAAAGTACAGCTCCATGTGTTTATATGACATCAAAATCGATTGACGCGCTAGGGGGGATTGTGGGAGCAGGGCCACATTTACATATAATAATTATCTAATTTTTCAGGGTTTACTTTATTTATTACTTTATAATTAAACGTTAAAATTAATTAAAATTAAGATAAAAATAAAAGGTTGTAAACGAAATGCATTAGACAACTGATAATGCACCATCAGTTTTGACACAAGTGACAAGTTACCACTTCAAAAACTCAACATGAAGTTAATGAATTACAATAAATTGCATGTTTCATTTAAATACTTTGTAAATTATATTTTATTATTATTTTATTATTATTTTATTAATTGTATAAATACACCTTGAAACATGTAGTGCAGGCAACTCAATATACAATCTGATACAAAACAGCTTGCACCGCTAAATCGTCAAGCGACACACTGTGCGGCAGCAACAACACCTTTGAACATAACCTTCACCACATTTCAAATTTTGTTACGTAGATACTGGTAGATGCCAGGTAGATACTAATAGTAATTAAATATCATATGGAAGTTGTAAATACATTAAAACACAGTATTACTATATTCATCCTTTATTTATTTACAAGTGTTTAACATTGAAATTTATTTTGCAGTATGATCCATATCAATTATATAACAAGCAAACTGCTCTTTTTTTGCATTTCTAAGCACTAAATGTATCTGGAACGATCCAACTGGCACAGCTTTTGCACTTATAACTTTTTCGGTGGCGTAAATTTCTTTCAGGTTATAATTGCCTTTAGGGATAACGCAATCACCTTTCACACCCGCCTTTTGATAAACTAATTTTCTTCCATCAGGGGCCACTTCATTTAGATACTGGCACAGTGAACCTTCATACGACATTGCATTCTTTTGTACAGTTGTACCCGTTTTTACGTTGACACCAATTTTGAACTATAACTCAAAATGAAAACATGTTATCTCTATAATTGTCTGTGTTTTAAGGCAAACATTAAATAACTTACCGTCCATTTATCATTGAATTCTTCTTTCAGATCAACTTGAGCGTTAAAAGCTTTTCGCTTTCTACCATCTTTAACCATTTGCACCCTAAGTGTGTTGTCTGTACCTGGACATTCTGAAACCTTCTTAAAGTTAATGTATCCCGGAGGACCCATAGTACCAAATTGAAGCGATGACCCAACAAAGCAAGCCAAGAAAATCATCGATAGCATCATGTTGACGTTGGAAGTTTAACGAAAACTATTTTATTATTTTTTTAAAAAATTTAAATATTTATATAGCGTTTTTTTATTGTTA
Organism: Atheta pasadenae; assembly: GCA_030264155.1. Lineage (NCBI taxonomy): Eukaryota > Metazoa > Arthropoda > Insecta > Coleoptera > Staphylinidae > Atheta > Atheta pasadenae. The sequence goes on along the minus strand of JARJDS010040248.1, from coordinate 24,597 downwards.
ATTACCTTGCATGCACAGAATTGTAGTTTATCTAATTATCTAGATAAAATCTTAGAATTACAATAAATTCAGATTAGAATTTATAATTTGCGTGTGAAAAACTTAAATCGGAAGTAAAATGTTTTTATTCTACTAATCAATCACTCATTTGAGAATATTATTGTATTATTTAAAATATAGTACTATTGCTTCTAGTTGGATAAAGTAAACATTTATTTCCTGTTTTTTTTTAAATTTGACGTCAATCGGAATCAGGATTAATCTCTTAGAACTTAGAACGTTGTAATTTTAATACAAATTCTTAAAATTATAATTTTTTCTCCAATATCACAAACTAAATGATTATATCATTTGAATTGTTTAAAATATTCTTGTATTTTCTCGTTACGGTTCCATGTATATAAAAATATAAAGAATGTAGAATCATCAATTAGTATTCAACTCATTGTTGTTGTCGTCTAGTTGCGCTGTTGCATGATAACCTCAAATTTTACTTGGTAGCCTTTTCCAAATAAGCAATCAAATCTTGTCGATCTTTGTCCTTCTTTAAACCAGCAAACACCATTTTCGTTCCGGGAATAAACTTTTTCGGATCTTTCAAGTACGTATCAAGAGAATCCTTGCTCCAGGTAACTCCTTTCTTCTTGTTTGCTTCAGTATACATGAAACCCGGAATCGATCCACTCTTCCTTCCAAACAATCCATTCAAATTGGGTCCAACCTTATGCTTACCGCCCGCTTCAGTAGTGTGGCACTGGGCGCAAGACCTCGTGAAGATCTTCTTACCGTTATCTGCGTCACCCATTTTTATTTTTCACTCAGCGATTTTGTGAAAACTTAAATTTGATTGACATTTTATACAAAAACAATGAAACAATGTATATTAAGTCACATTTCCATAGAAACCAATAACCACAACTCACTAGATTTTTAAGGATTCACTTAAAAAAACAATTAAAAAAAAATTCACTATTTACTTTTTTCTTAATCACGGTTTAAAGTTCAACAATTTAATGAAAACTATACATCGACGCGGTGAGACGAAACAACTTGGCAACACTGTACCAGAGTATAAATATTATTTACGCGGTAAATTCAAACAGACTGATAAATATGTACACAGATTGACAGAGAACAACATAGCGGCGTTGCCGAACTTACAAATTACAAAAGTGTTGTGTTGGTCACGTCTCAACTTGTACAGTTTTCTTTAAAAATTATGGATCGCTTAGCTACAAACTCGTATAAAACCAATACTTTCTTTGACAAAATTGTTTTGTGAATACACCGCTTCAGTATAAGTTTTATATAAAAAAATTATAATAATCTAATGTAATATTCATATTTTATGTGCCAGGGGTGACCAAACTTCTTAATAGTACAAATCATTTTTCAAAATTTTAAATTTATTGGTGAGCTGCTATTAAATATGCATTTAAAGCTTTTTAACTAGGTTTTTAGGTAATTAGATACATTTAGAGATCGAATAATAACACAAAAATGATCCTTCAAACGCCAACATGTTAATCGCAAGTCACGGTTTGGCCACCCCTGTTTTATACACCTGGCTTGGGAAGTACGTAGATTTCTTTTTACTGTAAAAATTTCGAACGATTATGAGTAATAATTTCCAAGAAATCTGTCATCTCAACTTGAAAGACGTAGTTTCAAGAAAAACGTGTTCAAAAATTTAATGGCAACTTTTAAAATATGTGTTTATAATAAATCAAATGACATATTGTTTTTATGATTTTAAAGTATCGTTTATGCAAAACAAAAAAATGTATTTTTGGGCATTTTAGAGTGATTTTACCTCTTAATGTTGTTAAATATGTTGTGGCCCACTGCAATTTATGTAACAATTACATCGCATTATCGATTGCATTGTTTCGTACGAGAATTCTATGTTTTATGAATAACGCATTATATTTGGTTGTGTTTTTAACTGTAAACGATTATTAAAGTTAAAAAAAACGCGTTATTCAAATTTGAAAACAATGCGTGAAATTAGTTAAAAGTGTATTTATCTGCGTTAAAATAAAGTTTGCTTGATAAGGAAACAATCACAACGTTTAAAGTGATTATCACTTATTTCGATGTTTTAATCAGACGATAATGACCCATGGTGAATGGATTTTGATTTAAGAGTTTACGGAAATTGTATAAAAGCAAGAAGAGGTTGAAGTGGAAATCAGTTGGTTCTTTGTTTGTATTCTGTATCTTGAATTACAACAAATAAAGCTTTCAGGATGCCGTTTACTAAGAAAACAATGATTAGAGTGATACTGGCTTTAGTCGCCGTTATTTCCACCAGTGCAGATGAGCGCAGTTATGGAATGTTTGGTCAATCTGGTGGAGGATATGGTACTACCGTGACACAGGAATCTAATATTCCTGCAATGTGTATGCCGTATACTCAGCAGACATACAGTAAGTCATTTTGAATTACACTTTGTCATTGTCTGAACAAACTATTTAAATTTTATATTTTAAGGTTCACAATATTACGAAACTCCCTATCCACCACCAATGGTCAGACCACCGCCACCCCCGCCGCAACCGATGACTGTTTGTTTCGATACCAGATACTTAGACTTAATGAATCCTGAATTCCAATCTAGAATAATGCAATTCTACTCCCAGCCTGTCCCTGGATTACCTCGAATAATGATACGTTCTGTTGGTTCGATGGGGAATTCAATGATGGGTCACATGATGGGACCGGGAGTAGGTATGCTAGCAATGGCCAAATCATCAGATGATGGTTCTCGTGCTTCTGGAATTGGAATCGGTAGTGGTGATGGTGGTGGTCAAGGCATTGGAATTGGAATTGGTTCTGGAGGTAATGGTGGTCATGGTTTTGGATTTGGACAGGGGGGAGGAGGACTAAGAGGGCAAGGCATAGGAATTGGGTCCGGAAGTGATGGTGGACAAGGAATTGGAATGGGACAGGGGGGATTTGATGGGGGGCAAGGAATAGGAATTGGGTCCGGTACTGATGGCGGTCAAGGAATTGGGATTGGCAGTGCCGGAAATAACTGGTGGTAATTACTAACCTAAATCTTGGGTGGGCAACGCGATGTCATTTGGTTTGGCCTTAAGTCACTTTCTTTGCTTATAATTAATTACTCTAGAAAAAATTGATAATGTCAAATTATTTAAATGCATTATTTGGGCAAATAAAAATAAGTTCAAAAAATTTAAGTTTTTTTTTTAATGTTTTGCTGCCTTACTGCAGGAATCCAACCTCAATGCTTCCATCGGCATTAACTGGCGGGCTTGGAGGCCATGGTAGTCCAGTTAGTCCTCATAGCCCAAGTGGTCACGTTGATCCAATTGGCCAGAGTGGCCCACCTGTATATCATCCTGCTACAATTAGCCAGAACGGCCCAGCTCCATATCGTCCTAGCCATAATGACCCATCTGTATATCCTGCTGAAACTTTTAACCAGAATAGCCCACCTGTATATAATCCTGGAACAATTAGCCAGAACGGCCCAGCTCCATATCGTCCTAGTCATAATGACCCATCTGTATATCCTGCTGAAACTTTTAACCAGAACAGCCCACCTGTATATCATCCTGCTACAATTAGCCAGAATGGCCCAGCTCTATATCGTCCTAGCCATGAACCACCTGTATATCCTGCTGAATCTTTTAGTCAGAATAACCCACTTGTATATCATCCTGCTACAATTAGCCAGAATGGCCCTGCTGTATATTCTCCTGAACCAATCAGCACGAATGATGGTAATTGGTAGAAGTCATCTTAAAGCGTAGTATAATAAAGACGGTAACCTAATACTGTCAAACTGAATTATACTACGCTTGATGATAAAACGTTGTATATAATTCCGTGGGAAAGTTGATCTTTATTTAATATGTTTTTATGTTTATTTAGAATTCTGCCCATCTTGTGAAGATGACATGCTAGTCGAAGGAGTCATGTCGCCAGAGATGCATATGTAAGACAAGATATTACGAAGCTTAGTTCCGATTCAAAAAGTTGAAATTGAATGGTAATTTTAATCACCTAAAATATAGTAGACCTAAATAGTAATTGATTGGAAAGCAAATATAATAATAGTGTCATTCGAGAAAAAAATCTCATTTTTCTTACTTTTATGTTCTATCTATTTTTCTATAATTTTGTTTCTCGAATTGTGGTACAAATGGTTCCATTTTTATTTTGTTTATTTTCTCTGACCCGATTTTGTTTTTGTTTCTTAATGTGTTTGTTTACACTATATGGTGTTTATCTTTTGTTTTTCCATCAAGTGATATCAGTTTATTACCAATTCATTGTTTTCTTTATGATGGATAGTCAATTCTTGGTTAGGTGAATTTTTCATTGATTATTTATCGCTCGTTAAGTTTTGAAGATTTTGTGACACAGAAGTAGCCATGAAGTACCCAACGTCGATAAGTAGCAAAGTGGATCTAAAAAGTAAATATTGCATTAGGAAATTTAATTTTCTTTTAACAATTATTTTCTTACCAACGTCCATTATTTTTTAAATTAAAAAAAATTAACTAACGCTCGAAATAATTAATTTATTACAACGATCAAATTACAAATCAAATGTTACTCTAATTACTTGTGTGGTAAAAATGGTAGCATTAAACTTTTATAAAAAATAAACATAACTACAAAACCAGGCTATCACAAATTTAAAAAGGACAAATTAGACCCACAATTAACGTATTTTTTTTCTTTAACTTTTGGCGTTTGAATCCAGAATTAATCAGATTCAATCAGATGAATTACGTTTAAAAACCAATAACACAATATATTTTATTTACAACTTCAATATTATTTCCAAGGAAGTATTGCTTTTAACAACTGCAAATTTGTTAATATTGGTAAGCTAACCCAAATTCCCAAATAAGCACAATATTTAACAAGCGCAGTCGCAGTTGCAACGCTTAACGCGTTTTTGGCTCTTCGGTAACAAGGCGTCTACGGATCGCACAGATCTTGGATGTACAACTACAAAAAATAAATAAAACAATTATCATAATAATTAATACTAATAATATTTTATAAAACTTACAATGAGGACGTTGTTCCTCAGTAGCTTGAGCTTGTGGTTCTTGCTCGTCAGCTTCCTGTTGCATCATTGGTACGGGAATATCAACTGGTAAACCTCTAGCATACGATTGTCTTCCGGAAATACCTTGAGCACCTTGACGTTGATGTTGAACAACTCTCACCTCGGGATTTTCCGATTCTTCAGACATATCTTGATGGGAAACAGCAACGATTACATCGCGGTTAGGAAGACGGTTGATTTGGGTAAGAACTTCTTCCGGGATTGGGATACGAGACATTCCAAAACCACGTTGTAATTCAATACGATGTAACGGAGTTGCTTGTTCTGGCCTAAGGTCGTTATTCTGAATCTCTTCCTGTGCTTCTTGCTGCAATTTTTGAGCGATGATTTGTTGGGCGATTTGGTGAAGGATTTGGTTTGGTGGTAACTGGCTTTGAGTGTGCTGTTGTTGCATCTGAGGTTGTTGAGGGTGATGTGGCATCAGCATAGGGTTTGGCATTGGTGGACGCATGGCTTCCATCGGATGCATGGCTTGCATTGGCTGCGCTTGCATCGGCATATGAGTATGATACTGCGCTGGTGGGATTGGGATCATCACAGGTTGGATCATGATAGTCTCTTCTTGATCTTGTTGTTCAGGTTGCGCTCTAAAATTATATCTACGTTAGTAAATTGATACTTTCATTGGTCTTAAGTCTTAAGAATAGAAAACTGACCTTTGTTGTTGCTGTACGTTGCCGCTTTCACAGAAAATGGCAATTCTTTCACCAGTGACTCGTTCGTAGCGTGGATCAGTCGTTAGGTTTAATCCGAAAGGCAGATTGACTGTTTTAGGTTGATGATCCACTACCTCCACAGCGTGTTTCTTCTCAACGACGCAGTTCATCTTCGATCTTTGGTTGTTCATCATAGCGCCAGCCAAATCCTCAAAGTCGATCGAAAGTGGTAACTTAATTTGTACTGGTTTGTCATCCTCTTCAGATTCATCACTGCTATCACTACTGCTGTCGCTACTGTCAGAACTATCAGAAGATTCATCTGCGTTAGCAGCATTATTCTTAACTGCTTCCTTAGTTTCAGCTGTATCTAATTGTTCTTTAGTTTCCTGTTGTTGAGGTTCCTCCTTTATAACAAAAACCAAACATTGTATTTAAACAACAACAACTACAATGCAATTTATTTATATTTGGGAACTCTCAGATGCATCTGATCGAGCCAAGTCTCAATGACCTGCTTTTGAATACAAAGGAGTAAAGACCTCTCGCTTTCACCGATGCCCTAGTCACAGAAAGACGCGCGGAACATGTTAACGAATGCACGAAGATGTTTATTGCTAGCTAGCACCGAACGCGCATCAACTCAGAAAGCTCATTTCTTCAACTTCATCTTACTACCTAACATAAATATATTAAACCACATATGCTAACAACTAACATTACAACATTTTTGTTCAGTTTGAGCAATGTGTTGATCAAAATATGACAACATCGTCATCGACATCTTGTTTTAATATTAATTAGAACTACATTTACACATCGAACGGAATGAGAGCATCAAACTCTAAACTTTTAGTTGCGTAAATTTACGGTAGCTAAACCAACAACCTGCATTTATTTCGTTCAACCTAATCTACCTATCCAAGACTTAACTTATAACTTAAATGTTTAATAAAATTTAATTCACTCTTAAATTAATCAAGGTCAATGCGTTGCAAGAGAAATTTAGATTTGCATTCTACAGAACACGTCATCTCTATTTTTAATTATATCGAGTTGATTCTTGCATTTGCATTGTTTATTAAACATTCTCACACTTATTAAGTGTTGATGAAGAAGAAATATTAATTTTTTATTGTTTTGTTGCGTTGTAACTTAGCAATCTATACAATTAAGATAAAATCCACAAGGAATTTTTTTGTAATAACACAAAGCCCCGTTTTTGTTTTCGTTGATTTCATATTTTTTAAATAAAAAAACTAAGCAAGGTTAAAGCAATCCGGCTCTCAACATAATAAATTTTATGAATTCATCAAGGTTTTTTCTAAACTCAACAGAAACACACACTCATACATAGCCTTGTTTAAATGTTAAAACTTAATAAAATCTTATTGTTAGCTCTTCAAACGACTGTATGTTAACTCAAACATTAATCTTTAAACACGATAGTTTTATTTGTACGTGTTTTAAGCATTTAACTGTTAGAAAGTTTGTTGTCATTGTTTAAAACGTACCTGAACCAAAGCTTCTGGTTGTAGAGGTTGGTAACGATCCATAGTTTCAGACAACAGTTGCAATTCCTGCTCAAGATGCCTGCAGGAAGCATTGGCGGTGATGTAAGCCGATGCGAGGATACATCCTCCAAGGATAAACGACACTAAAACCACGGTGACTGCGATGATCCTCGCCACTTGGACTGACGCAGCTTTTGGACGCTGGTAAGCCTGCAATAATAAAAACAAAATTAGTACTTCTATATGTATTTATTGTCTTGTTGTTAGTTTTGTTATTGCAAGTATTTATAATATTGTAAATATTACCATATAAAACATGTCATTTTTTTATTGTTGCGTGTAACTATATTTTATTAAAGCTTTTACTGCTTGCCTTAGTCTATAATTATTTATTTATTAGAAAATTACTGGCATTTCGATTTAAACTAGTGCATAGCTTCTGTGCATCATTGCGTGCGGTTTAGAAAAGCAAACCAAATCAAATCTAAATAAATATCCATTTTAAATAATACTGGAGAGAAGAGAGTTTACAAATGTAACAGCAAATTAAGGTAAAATGCGAAATGAACGAAACGAAACTGACGAAAGCGTGCAAGCATAGTTCCGCTTCCTGATGATCGTGCGATTGTGGATACTTAGTATTATGACGTTTCGCATAAATAAACAAGAAAATATTTCGTTTTGTGTATTTACAAAACTTATGATGGTATTCATATTTTTTGTAGAGTATAAATGGCTTGTTACACATTAAATAGATTGGTTACAATTGGTATTAACAATTTTAGTTTTTTAACGGTTCATCTTTTTTACCAAATTTTATATCAAAAATGGTGTTTTTTTCTTTGCTAAAATGTTTGGTTTAGTTTTGATGTTAAAGAACAAATGCACAGCCTTCTTGTGCATAACACAACAATACAACAAAGCATTGATTTCCTTTATTTTGTTTTGTTTTATTTCCAATTTGTTTTATTCTAATTCGATTTATTCTGAGTTGGCTGTGTAAAACAATTGAATTATTTCTCAAATGCCTAATAAAAAACCAAATTTGTTAAAACAAACAATTTACTTATTAATGAGTTAATCACTAATATTACAAAAAACTTTGAAATTATTATTAACTACCAGGAAGTTATTAACGAAATAATGACATTAATATCTTGTCAAATTCAATAATTCCAAAACGTGTTTGCTTTTAATTCTAATATAGTGTTTATATAAATTTATCGAAAATCAGTTAATAAAAAAACAAGTTATTAGCCGAATACAAAATATGGGAACCCAAATATTCCTAAAAACAAGTTCATTATAACTAAATTGATCAAAATGTTGCTGCAAATCAATAAAAACAAAACTTAAGTTGTTGATTTACTCAAATAATCTTCCATGTTTCTATTACAAACTACCAGAACACTATTACCAATATCAATTTCTTTATTATCTTGTCCAACAACAACAACAAAACAAACACGTTAGTAAAATAATCAAAGTACTTAACATTTATCCTCATTGTATTCTAATGTGTTGTTGGTGTAAATGTCACGCGAAAGTGGAAATTACGTTTGCATTGACAGAAAGTTCTTCCTGTCAATTTTTTCTATTGAAAACAACCTACAAAAGCAACAAAACACAAGTATCAATCGTCAACTGGTACTCCAAACAATTGTACAACAAAATTCTTATGAAAAGAATAAATATTTCTAACCAGACTTTTACAATTTCCTTTAATAATTAATAATCATAAATATCATAACTATGAATGTATCTGTAAAATAAAGTGACAATTTACTTGTATATTTAATTTCTAATTTGCGAATCTTTAAAGATTTAATGAAGGAAGCGGAAAAAATCAGCGATAAACTTTCATAGAAATTAAATCTGAACAGACCTCAAAACCACACAAGAACAAAGATTCATCAACGCGCATTATACCGCATCTTCCTATTTAGTCCTGAAACTTCCAACAACTAGAGTTTTATATAGAAATACAAGAATACAAGACAACAAATCGAGGAAAGTTGAACTTACGTAAGTGTACGAGAACAATTTTACACTGCACAAATTTATACAAAGTGTTTAAATTAAAACAAAGCAACCAAAAGCATTTTAAATTACTAAACTTTACTAAACAAACCAAAACGGAAATGTAAATTTCTCCTGGAAATATTTCTTTCCTTTTTACGCTTTACTAAATGACACAACACGAAATTATCACGACTAACTGTATATCAACGATGTACATTTAAAGCAACAAACTTCATGTTCATGCAACTCACATACTCGTCGTACATCCAATAAGGAAGAAGTAAACCAGAAAAGAACCCACTACAAACCCATCATGCATTTAGTGAAAGTGCGAAATGTTAACAGTTAACGGCACATGCGCCTCCACAGCCATATTTACAAGAAGAGCACAGCGCAACAACATGAAATTGAAATTGAAGATGTTTTACAATTTTACAACCACACCACACAATATAAAACCATTACGCTTTGTGGTGTGAGTAGTATGCGTTGTGTTAAAAGCACCTATTTGTCTTCAAGCACTAAAATTAAGATAATTACTTTCTTAATTGTAATCTTACGTCGTTTCCTAACCACAAACAATAACCGAACAATACACAATAATAAAACAATGCGACAATTGGTACCGGAATGCATTGGAACAGATGGTCTGCTACGAAGAACAATCAAGTAACGAAACACAAAATAAAAAAAAATACAATGGATTTGACTTGCGCAACATTGCAAACCGTGTTTTTGTACTTAAAAACCAGATAAACCAACACACACACTAGATTTGAGTGCAATATTTTGAGATTAAGATTATCCCGACGTCTCTTCTTCTATTCTATATTTTTTCCTTTTATCTGAGTCGCGTTACATACAATCAGATTTAATTTTTGCTGTGTAGTGTTGAAGCTCAGCAGTAGTATTCATTCGAAGAAGTCATAATTCTAGTTTGATGATGATGATGACGATGGGAACACAATTGTCATGTCTACGTGTTCACTTCAGACTGATTTTTATTATTTTTTAACATTTGTGGAATTCTTACGTCTTCTTTCATCATTTTCGACATTTAGATTGTTGGATATAATTGTTAACAATGGTTAAATTGTTTAATCACTCAAAAACAATTAAATTTACGGTTGTTTCAGTCTTGCCGTTAAACAATAATAATTAACACTTCATAAAAATGTTATATATTAAAATATTGACAGAAAACACACAAGCGCGGGTATTTACGCACATAAAATTACGTTTTATGATATATTGTTCTTAAAATTGTTATTACACTTACCAGAGTACTAATATTTTGTTTGTCGTTTGATTTTTTTTGACGTATTGCTCAATAGACTCAAGGCTATTACAATTTGTACGTGTTAACTATTACCAACGACGTAATATCTTGTAGTTTTGCACTAATTATTAATTTTTTTAATTTAATTTCACTTTATCACTTAAAAAACTTTATCTTTTTAAAGAAAACATACCTCCTCGATCAACAGTGTTAGCACAACTGAACTTCAAAAGTTTAGGCTACGATTATTTCGTTATTCAAATGTTTTTTTTTGTTTGCGTCGACGCAAACAAATGCACAGCCTTCTTATCCAAAAACAAAACAGCAATATCACGACGCAGTGATTCTCTTAGTTGTGTTTTGTTTTGTCGCGAAAAACAAACTCGTTCATTTCATTTTGATTTTATCCTAGTTGGCTGTGAAAAACAAAAACTGTTGTTACATTTGCAAACCGTGAATATATTCATTCAACGATAAAAGTGCATCCAGTGTTACAAATTTATTTAAATTCGGAGTAAGTACGATTTAAAAATAACTAAATTTTGAAATTGAATTTTTAAGAATGTTAACAGTAGGATTTTATCTTTATTCAAACATTTAGTTTAGTTAGCAATAACAAGCATTAATTTCTTTTATTTTCTTTTGTTTTGTTTCGAAAAACAAATTCTTTCACTTCAACTCGATTCTTTTTGAGGTGGCTGTGCAAAACAAAACCACACTTGTTAGTTGTGTTACCCGTGAATAAACTAAGGCGATAAATTCTCATTATAAAGTAAAACTAAAATAAAAGTGCATTCTGTGATACAAATTAATTTAAATTCGCGGTAAGTATGATTAAAGCGTGGCAAATCACTGATATCCTTTCGTTGCATTGGTGATTGTTGATTATAATGCATTTTTCCTGTGAAATCGCACGACAATCCATTATTATGGCTTTTAACTCAAACGAGTCAAATTAATGCATAAATAAAGACGTATATCCGCGAATATCTAGAAAGTTCTCGAGAATCAAATTCAATTCAAACGTGTTCGTTCGCAAGCATTCTTTTCTGTATTATATTCAAAAATATTAGTTATGAAGTAAAACTTGCAAAATATTAGAACGTCTTCGTATATTTTATGGTTTCTAACTTTTCGAATCATTGAATCTTGCATTTTATATTTGAAGTTTTATATTTTCGAATTTAATTTTGATTGCATGAAAGCATTAATTATGTAATTAACAGCTAAGTTGAATTATGATGAGTAAGTAATTAAATATAGAGGAAGACTAGACTATTAAGGTGTTCGACAATTTATTGTTAATTATTTAAACAAGACGAGACATTCTATTATTAGAATCAGAAAGTTTGAAGTTTGTAATGAGGCAGTCATTATTTAAAACTTAATACATTAAAACATAAAAAAGAAAAAGCGTAGTTATTTGAGAGATAACAAGTTATGGGTAGGTCTTAATTTCTGTTTGTTTTTTTTATCTATAACTTAGAAACAAAATAAAAATTCCGCTTGTAAATATGTTGAATGATAGTTAGTTCAGTTGTATGAGTTATGTTTGTTGGTTGTTTGCATATCCTACTTAGATTACAGTAGTTTACAAGCACTTCTTATATTTATTATTAATATTAATTGTATTAAGTATGTCGGTATGATGTATGATTGCAATTAATGCTATAAATACTTTGATTTGATTTGTAGTTGTTTGTGTAATTGTATTTGCAACAGCGCGTATTTTAATAATTAATTTAAATATTTAAAATATTTTAGTTTATGCTACATGACGCATGATTTACAAGGTTGTCTAATGTCGACAGTTGGCGTTGACAATGTTGGGTTTTGTTTACGAAAAAAAAACAAACGAAAATAGTGTTTTCTTGTAGTAGTATTTGAGTTTTTGTTGCTCAATAAGAAGGCTATGGACACTGGATAACATCAAAACAATTGAATTGCAAAATATTGTGTCCAATGCCTTCAGTTTACCTTACATTTTAGTTTTATTAAACTTTTAGAGCAAGTAGGTATGTTGAGAGTCATGCAACAGAATAATTTGGTGAAATTAATAATGAGTGAATTAAATCAACAACATTTCTTCAACAAAATGCAATAGTGCAGAACAATCGACAACATAGATTAACACGCAAGGTATCGTAAATAATTTAAAATTACTAGCCATGAGCAATATAAATATAAAATGCTAAAGTTATTATTATTAAAAAATATACACACAATAACATTATAGACGCTAGTTTTATAGGAATGTAGAAAATCCATTTACAAACAAAAAATATTGTTTGATGGTTACATTTGTAATCAACATTAGTAATTTATGAAATATATAAAAAGGATTTAAATTAATAATAAATTTATGTTACTAATATATATTGAGATATTGTGATATTTGGTTTATTGCCTAATTTAATGATTTTTACCGTTTTTATTGAGAGGTTTCATATAAATATTTTTTTCACGGAGCTAGTAATTTTTTGTGAGATTAGGGAAAATAATGTGCTTTGTTGTAAAAACCTAAACAGTCAGGTTAGCTTAGCTTGTATTGCCAATTTATTATTTTATTTCTATGTCATTTCTTCTTTAAATAAGACATAGATTTGTTTATTATTCACATAAAACACATAACAAATTGATTTTGTGAAATTACAACGGGAAATATAAATTGGATTTATATTGCATGTAACACTAATTTATTTTATTAAAATTATGAAAATTAATAACAAACTAGAACTAATAATTTAATTCAGATGATTTCTTTTAAAAAATAGATGATGATCATCGTGATTGTTAATAATAATTTTGTTCAAAGTTTAATTTGTTTTGTTGCTTGGCACGAAGGTTGGTCGTAACGTTGCAATTTCGTAGATTTTTTGGTCAATTTAATCAAATAAATATTTCATAATAATAATACTATATTATAATATATTATTAAACGTAAAATAATGATAACAAAAACTATTTAGCTATGAATATAATCTATTAATTCATTAGTCAAATTTCTTATCAGATAACAACGCAAATAATTGGAATATAATTGACTTAAAATGTAATTGTTAAATATTTCTAGAACTTACGTTCCTTCAATGGCACAACAGTGAATGAAATGTTTAAAAAATTCAATCATTGACATAGAATTTGATCGCTTTTTAAAGATCTATATAGGTTTTTAGTCTGTAAAATATCAAAACTGAAAACAAGTTAAAATACACCAAAACTGTAACCTTAATTTTTAATTTTAACATTTGGCATACTTTAATTGATGTTAACTTTGGTTGACTTACAAATTCAAACTAAATACATAAATTCCGAACGTAATAAAAACATTTGCCAGCGCTTGCTATCTATAGTGTCTTATAATTTAAATTCTTCTATAATAAATATTGAACAATAATTTTTATTGAAACAATTTCGCACAAAAAACAAAAATATATTTTTCCTTATTAATTTATTTTAGAATTAAATGATTTTACATCAATAAAATAAGTTGAACAAATAGTGAATTTAACACAAAAAAAACTAAGCAAATAAACATCAATTAACTTATAACATAAAGTCTGATGTCAATTGATAGTAGTGGTAAACACTGAACAACCAAAGTCATTTGTTACTTAATTAAAAACCAGTCTGAGTAGCACCATGGGTTTCCCAGCCTGTTTATAACTTGACTCAACCGTAAAAAGTTGCATACGTGAAAAACAACCTCTATTACTTTCATGTACTTTGCAATCATCAAAAATAATAAATATATAAAAATTTAACCACACACCGTTAACGAATTTTGTTTTCTATATTAAACATTATAATGTTTCCATTAACTTTTGAAAAACCAACTAATTAAATAATAAATTACTATTTCCCAACACGAAACACAACACAAAAATCATTACAGACAGAGAGTGACATCTTATTTAACATTTTTTTTTCGTTTCTAGTAAATCAAGTCTAAATATTCATCCCTGAATATTATTTTAGTTGCAAAAAGTTTGGAAATTTATGTGAAAATTAAAATATTTGTGGTGAAAGTGCACTAAAATATTAAACAAGTTTGCAAAAGTGCGTTAACTCCGTTTTTTGGTTATAACTCCGCCATTTTGATTTGTATCATCATCAAACTTTCAACAAACATTCTTCATAAGCTCTTTTATATTAATTTTGTTTAAAAAAGTTATATAACTTATATATAAGTTAAAATATTTGAGGTTAAAGTGCAACCAACATTTAAAACCGTTGACAAAAACACTTTAACTTTGATATTTGTTTATAACTTCGCAAATTAGCATCATAGCTTCACAAAATTTTAAGAAAACATCAATAACTTAACAATAACTTATTTTATAAGCCCATTGTTTAAAACAAAGCTATTCTAAGAGTGTTACAACAAATATTTACAATAAAAGTGGCCAATAATTTAAAATTTACAAACAACGCGAGGGTATTCTAGGTAATATTCGCAATCTATAAATAAGTATTATTGTTATTACATTACACAAACCACAAGTTTAGTAATATTAAATTTTAACAAATAGAAACTATTGATTTTGAAATTACCCGCATCACAGTTTCATATTAACCCGTTTAACTATTCTATTATTTTATAAAATTCCAAAATAAAAAAATTGATTTTGACTTTTAAATTTAGACAATTTTGTGGTTTTATTACAAATAATCTTTATCAGTTTCGACGGAAATGCATGACAACCTAAACTATTGCCGTGTCATTTAGATTATTTTCTAGAAACAACAATTTGCAAGGATAAAAATAAAAATCCGAAATAATAAAAATCATAGCTTGACGCAACTAACAACAAATAACATCTCATCATTCATCCTCCAAACCTATAAGTTAAGCAGTAATTTAAGACTTGAATCTTTAATTAACAATGATAACCACTAATTTGTCAATCAAATTCGCAATACATAACGAAGCATCAATTTAATTCGTACCATTCACTAACAAAATTAACGAAATATTCGTTGGTATAATCCAGGCAATTGAACCGAATTGCGTAATGATAGTTTACCGATCTCGATACAGCTCCACTACACTGTGCTATGCGTAAATTGCATAATTGAATTTATTACATAAAATATTTATGTGCTCAATAAAAACATACTAACAAAAATGCTAAAAACAAAAGAAAAAATACATAACCAAAACAAATGCAAGCGCAATGTATCTAATAATTATTTTTATATAAATAACCAAATAAATAAATAAATAAAAACCAGCCACAAATTTCTCTTTATATTACTCTTGACGGTACAATTATTACCGCATTACAAGTAATATTTTTTTATACACACAATAAATAACTATAAAATAATACAAGTCATGCAACAAATGTATAAAATGTAAAACTCGGTAACGCTTCATTTACAAGCTCCAACTCAATCGGTTTGTAATTATTTCAAGTTTTACATGAAATTAAGAAGTCCCCAACCAACGCGTTGCAAAATATTGTGCTTGCCGCTTGCGCAAATCTTGCAATGTTTCTCAATAATAACACACCGTGTGTTTTGATCGTTTGTATAATTCTTACAGTGTGTAATATTTTTTTTATAGAAAATCATATAGTACAAGTTGGTAATTTTTTGTTAAATTGTGTTAGTTCAACAGATTAAGCAGCGTAAACGCGTTTTAAAATTTGGAAATTGCGTTGTTCCGTTCGCTTTGGTTTTAGTTTTGGTTAGGCTGTGCAATAAATGTAAAAGTTACTATTTTAAACTCATTTTCTGCTAAGTGAATACCAAATCTACCACGACGCACAAAGAAATTCGTTTAACCGTGTGCATAAATGTGTCATTGTCGCAAGACACCAGCCATAAGTTGCAAG
Source organism: Atheta pasadenae (assembly GCA_030264155.1). Lineage (NCBI taxonomy): Eukaryota > Metazoa > Arthropoda > Insecta > Coleoptera > Staphylinidae > Atheta > Atheta pasadenae. The sequence continues at coordinate 8,172 of JARJDS010040248.1, read as the reverse complement.
ACGCAAGAGTTATTAAATAAAACGCTTCGTCGCCTACATTTAAATAAAATTGCAATCGAAACCGTAAATATAAGTTGCAATAATTACAGTGAAATTATTATTAAAATATATTTGTATGAAGTAGTACCTATCATTTTTATTATTTGTCATTTGTTTTGTTTGTTTTATATTCGTTTATTAATTACTTAAAGGTAGTATAAGTAATATTTTGATACTGAAAATTTGTTTTTGGTAAATGTACAATTATTGCACTTTATTGACAATAGTTTTCGTCGATTTTTACATTTAATTTAATCATTTTTTAGTGGTACATTAGAAAATTATTTTTATTACTTTGTCAAATGTTTTGTTTGTTTATATATTAAATATTTAAAAAAAGAAAAACAAAGCACATGAATATAAATTATTTTTATCATTGTAGCCATGAAAAAACAAAGTTTATTTACTGCAAACGACAAAATTTGTTTTGATTTTTGTGTTAGTAATTGATTGTTTTTTGTTTTTATATTGGCAACGTTTTATTTCTATAAAAACAAAATTTATTTACTTTAAATGACAACATTTTAAACTTGATATTTTGAGAAATTTATTCAAAAATAAAAAAAAGCAACATTTTAAAAACGTCATTGTTGTTACAAGAATATGTTATTTTATTTATTTCGGATAGTAAATTGTTATTTTCCAAAAACACAACTTTTATTTTGATACAGCATGATTACAAATACTTTTTTTTTAAGTTTAGAATACAAAAAATAGATTACTGTATCAATAAAAAAGTTGTCTTTTCTTTTGTTTTGTATTTTGTTTTCCTTAAAAACAAATTTTGTTTCTACTAGATATTTTGATAAACTTAAAAAAAGTAAATAACAAAACAAATGCTGAAATACCATTTTGGTGTAGTAGTCACAAAAAGTTGTTGTTTTTTGTTTTATTATATGTTTTCCCTCAAGTTAAATCAGATACAGAAAAAAAAACATAATAAAATAAAGTAAGGTTAACCTAGAATAATAAAAAGTAAAAATATTAAATTTCCAACATTAACTAGTAGTGTCATTGTCACAAGACACAATAATTATGAAATAAAACGCTTCGTCGCCTGTAATCACATAAATTGCAATCAAAACCATAAACGCGTGAATAGAAAAATCAACTGAAACGTTGAATGTTAAATTACAAAAAAAAATAATAACAATTCCATTGAAATCAACAGAAACACACTTTTACCACGTACTACATACTACTACAAGTACAAATACTAATAAAGTTTATAAGATTTTTAATTTGATTAGTCAATGTTAGGTTGTTGTTTATACGTTTATAAATAAATTACTTGCAGATGGTCAAAAAAAAAATGTGACTGAAATGACCATGCAGTTGACACACAATCATGCATCAGTGAAACGCAAAGACTAAATCACTAATCACCATAAACCACATGACCTTGAAGAGTGTTTAACACAGATTTGTAGCGTGCAGATTTAACTGTTGCTTATGTCTTCAGCGCCTACTCATTACTTACTCGTATTTTGTTTTACGAACAACAATAAACGTGCAGGAAAATTTCCGAAACACGCATGTACGCCGCCTTAATGCGCACCGTCGTACGTGTGTGTCAATTAGAAATCGAAACAATGAAAAGTTGAGTCAAAGAGTGTTGGAGTACGTTGGTTATTGTAAAAAACATAGCTAAGATATAACCGTTCCTCGAAACTCAGCAGCGTGTATAAACGTTTCAAGCAAGCATTTGAAGCGTTTTATATTCTTCAGGCCGAGTTGTACGCTCAGCGACTAATGTTAACGAACTTTGCTACCATCCAACTTTCTATTTTGTGACTTCTCTTCCAAACTCTTGTAGTGTAGCTTGACTACTGAATCACTGCTGTACGTTTTGTTTTAAACGCTGAATTAATTAATTGAAGCCAACGAAATAAAACAAAACAAAACAAAAGTTCTGACTTTTCGCAATGTGAACGTTCATGACCTTAGTTACCAATGTTTAGTTCACAACAAATTGATTAATCTTCATTAACCTTCATTAGTTTATCGATATTCCTTACAACTTCGAAGATATTTTGCTCAATTGATATTAATTATGATGAACATGCAAACAAAAGCAAGTTATTAAGTTTTGGTAATATTTATGTTAAATATTTATTTTAATTTGTTGGTTTTGGCATGATGGCATCTCGTATCTGGTTGATCAAATGGTTCACATCCGGACCAAGTTGGAAAGTTAATTTGTTTAAGGTTTGTAACTCTGCACACGTACCTCTTGTGTCATATTTGCAAATATCAACTTTTTCATAAGTCAACATTTGTCAATTAGAGCTTTGTTTTTGGGTAAATGCTGATGTCACTTTCCGCAGATGTGATCCACAATGTTTTGCATGTTTCGTGACCATTCGAGACGCATCGAGAGAGAGCAGAGAAGTGAAAACATGCGAAAAAATGTGTCAATATTCATACTCTGAATATAAACACGGCTTATAACTAACTTTTCTTTCTCATTGCGCGGCGCTTACACGTTGTTTTCATGCCATTATTACTGCCGTTCGTATTTTTACTGCAATTTCCATTCAAATTAAGCGCATCACAAGCGAAGCGTTAATCAGTTTTCGTATTATTGGAGCATGTCGCATGGATTCAACGTTGTGGTACGCCTGACTCTTAAATATTTCATTTTTATTACGCGAAAATCTACCGTTTCATAGCGTTACTAGATGTTCTTGATGAAGATTTACGACTGCTTGATTTTTTTGTGTTTTTGTTTAAGTGGAATACACAACGATTCGCATTTGTTTCCAAAATTTTAAAACAAAATCATAAAAATCAAGTAACTTATGATTAAATTTTTTTAAATAATTAATACCTAAAGATTTAACAAATGCAAAACAATTCAAATTTACAGGCATATTACGTTAGTGTACTAGTACTTATCAATAGTCACTCGTATATTTATTACCTCCATAAGAAATAAAATCAATTTTCTACTGATCGTAACCTATTGGTCTAAATTGTTTAAACTATCTTTCATTTGTTTTCTTAAAGAAAAGACTTATTACTTCTCAACTGACCCTCGTATTTCGTTATATTCATAAAACAAAAAACAGCACACTTTGTTTTCTGATAAAGTTCCAAATAACAATTGAATGTTATTCTTTTATTTTGTGTCATTTCGACATTTGTAAAATGTAACTGAATCAAAGTAAAGTTGCGTTACAAATAAAAGCAATTTATGACAGTTTTATTGTCGTAAATAAACATCATTTAACTAATATTTGATGAGTTAAATTAATTAAACATAAACTGCATTTTAATACAACTACATTCACATATATACTAAAACACAATTAAAAATAACCTTAAATATCTCATTAATCTTGAGATTAATGACTAAATTATACTAAAATTTTATTTTTTTTAATTGAAAGCCATTAATATAAAATGCATTAAATGAAAATTAAATTTACAATTTTAAAATAATTTCACTGTTGACCATAATAATATAATTCTTAAATATGCAATTGTTTTCTATATCACATACTGAAAACGCTATGTTGGTTGCCTAAGAATTAACACAAAATCCTGTTTATTTTCAACAAATTTCTACAAATTAAATCATTAATTTAAAGTTTATTAAAACTTTGAACAAATTTGCTATAAAACCAAACTCATTTTGTACGTTTTACAACTTAACCTCAAAATATTCTAAAAAAATGTAATAAAATCAAGTTACCGCATTAAAATTCTCAACCATACAAAGAAGATATGCACATTTAAACAAATCAAATGTCTCATAACGGTACATTCTGATGTGAATGACGCTTAAACACAAATATAAATTCGAATTCAATTAGTAATGCTTCAATTATGTGCTTGTTGCTTTCCTTGAGCGACGCTTTAAGTTGTCCCGATTGCTTGCAAAATATCAGATACATTTTTAATATATGGTATATGACTAACATTACCAATTTAAATAAATTTTATTTTCTGCGCAACATTTTGTTTTTAATTTTAAAATTTCTTAAATTACAAATATGTAAGTTGGGTTGCGGATATATTTACATAATTGGTAAAGTTCATAAACTACGACAAAAAACAGCGGTTTTGTAACATTGTTGTAAAATTCGTCGATACCTATGACCAACCCACTAAATAACGCAAACAACTTTAAATAAATTAACATGTAATAATAATAACATTGAGGTTTTCATAGAATTTTGCGCAGTGTCCACGTAAATGTCCTTCCTTTTGCAAACAAACAAACGAACGAACGAACGCATACGCAAAATAAGTGTTAATTAAATAAATATTAGAATTGTTCATTAACACTTTTCTATTCTCTGCGACTTTTTCTTTTGTTATTCCACGGTACACAGCTGCTAAGCATACGTTTAGAATGTTAATTATAATTAGCATCTAAACTAGTCGTCGGATGTGTGGACGGTAAGGTTGTTTATTGCAAAACTATAAAACGCTAAACGCAAAACGTTTAGTAACTTGATGTTAAAAAATTAATAAAATTAAAATGCGATGACGTTTAATTTTTTTTATTTAAGAAAAAAACCTATAAGTATTTTTTTTTATTAGAATATATATTTTTCTGTTTTTTAGTAATTTTGTTAGTAGTTTTGAACACTTTCACTTTGGCTAGTTAATTGACCACTGACCAACCGTAATGGCGGCCATGCGCATTCACCAAATGCGCAAACACCAAACCAAATACAAGTTGTTATTACTAATAAGTTATTTGTGTGTGTATGGTGTTGTAAAGTTTATTAACTTACCGGTGGCGGTTCGGATGCTGCATAGCTTTCCGATGGCGCGTATTCCGGTTTGATCTGCACGGTGGTCATCGAGTCTGGGGGCGGTACTTCTTTCTCCATACCGGCGTTAATGTAGCGCTCCAGGATTAAACACAAAGAAATGCAGAAAAAAACAAGAAGGTCTTCGGGAAAGTTAACTTTTGTTGTTTTTTATTTGTTGTGGGTGATTCTTGTGGTTTGCTTTACCGGTCTCCACGACCGACTGACTGCGAGGCCGCAGAAGTTGCGCTACTATCTATCTGAGTCCCCTTCCATTTATTTAACGTGTAAGTACCACCATCGCTTGGTAGTGTAAACATTTATAGTTTGTTTAACATTCAAACGTTTTGTTTTACCATACCAACATCATCACCATACCATGATGGGCATATAGTGGAATAGGAACCTATGGTCAGAAACTACTTGTCATAATTGTGTTACTTACTAATATGTGATTGATCTTATTTTTTTATTTAACATTAACAACTGTTTTAGTTTATAGAATTTTGTAGTAAAAGACAAATCTAGAAAATAGTAATAAACTTATTAGAGATAAAAAAAATGATCTGCAATGAGTTTTATCTTCAGTAATTTGAAGCAATAACATTATTGTTTAATGAAGACATATAAAAGTTATAACTTCTTATTCTAATACTAAATGGCAGACAAAGAAACGTAATCTATTAAACGCCAATAATTTGTACCCATTTGTATAATGTGTATCATCATAATAATTAAGGACTGGTTTTAAAGAAATTTGTTAAAGAAGTTTGATGTTTAATTATTTATTTATTGATCAATAAATGACGTCACAAGTTATTCGAGGTTATGAGCAACCATTTATACATTTGTTACAATACTCTTAATCAGGGGTGTGTTGCTAAATTTGTATCAACCGGTTCGCTCTTTTTTCGGGGTGGGGGTAACCGAATGTTGGTTTCGGCCGAGACCAGCCGAGACACTACCTATAAGACGGTACAAATTGGAGTGGGGGTAGTAGTATTGGGTGTTAGAACCGGTTCGCACCGCTTTCTTTCATTTCAACAAACGGTTCGATAATTCCAGAAAAATTTATCAACCGGTTCGATCGAACCGGACCGAACCGGCTGCAACACACCCCTGACAATACCTAATAATTTAAACAGATGATTAATTTATAAAAAAATCAAATGTACATCCACTACTATTTGACACGAACTGCATCTGTTTGTTTCATCCTATATAACAAGAAATAACTTAATGAAACAACTAAAATGATAATAAATATGGATTTAAAAATACCAGACACACTGATAAGACCAAATCGAACTAACATAACACAAACTGTAAGTGGGAAAGACGTAAAACGTAACAAGAATTGTACAAGTCATCTCAATTTGAAGCAAACAGTGGTAGCAAATAAAACAGATAAATTAATAAAGCGCTTATCATTTCACTAAGTAAATATCAAAGCACATAATAAATTCCAAATTTAACATTACTTACATTTAGTGCTAAATTAAATAGTAACAATTCCAGTCACATTTAACTAAACACAAAAAAAAATTAAATGGAAAACCAAACGTCAACTAACTTCCAATTTATATACTTCCAATGGTATGACCATGTCTTCTTCGGATTCATGTTAATGCTCAGCACTGCCATCGGTATCTACTTCAGCATTACCGGTGGTAAGAAGAAGGATACCACTGATGAATACTTCATGGGCGGCAAGAAAATGTCCGTGATACCAATCGCCGTTTCATTAGTTGCCAGGTATTTTATCTTAAAAATTAATTTATTTAATATTAACTTAAAATAAATAACATTGCAGTCATGTATCAAGCGTGAGTTTAATGTCAGTCCCGGCTGACATTTACTCCTTCGGAGTAATGTATTCATTAAGCACAATATCAATTTTAATCTGCGCATTTGCAACCAGTTTCATCTACTTACCAGTATTTTACGAGTTGCAATTAAACAGCACTTACGAATATCTTAAATTACGTTTCAATACTTCCCTTCGAACAATGTGCTCGTCGTTTTTTATCGTAAACATCCTTCTATTCATGGGCATCGTTGTCTACGTGCCAGCACTGGCGTACTCTCAAGGTAACCTTGCTCCTGGTCCTCCTCTATATTTTAAAATAAAAATAATAATTAATAATTTCAGCAACCGGTATGAATGTTTATGTAATTATACCTGTAATCTGCGCAATTTGTACGTTTTACACCACAATTGGAGGTTTGAAAACTGTGGTATGGACCGACACACTTCAATTTTCCGTGACATCCTTTGCAGTTTTGGTTGTTTTTTATCTTGGTACAAGCAGAGCTGGTGGTTTAAGCAACATTTTCAAAACGGCTTGGGAAGGAGAACGTTTACATTTTGAGTGAGTCCTTTTTTTAGTTTATACAACGCAGAAACAACTCATTTAAATATTTCTTAAATTTTTAGTTTTGGTTTTGATCCAACAAAACGCGAAACTGTCTTCGCCGTTGTAATGTATTGGATTCTTAGTTACACCAGGATGTTATCTACAAGTCAAGAATGTGTTTTAAAATTTTTGTCTTTGCCAACATTAAAAAAAGCTCGAAAGTAAGTCCATCATTAAACATTTAAAGAAATATAATTTTAAAATTTACTTACTTACAGATCAGTGTTTGTATTTTGTTTTGGAATTATTATTGTCAAAAGCATTATAGTGATGACTGGAATAATCATGTACACGCTTTACAAAGACTGTGATCCGTTTATGGCGGGTATTATCACAAAGACGGATCAATTAGTTCCGTTTTATGTTGCTGATGTTGCTTCCAAAGTTCCTGGCTTGACTGGTTTGTTCTTATCCGGTGTTTTTTGTACTGCACTCAGGTATTTAATCTAAAATTTTAAAAAAATAATTAGAGTAAGCTTGTTTTCTTTAATATTTTAGTACACTATCATGTATTATGAATGCGTTGTCTGCAACAATTTATCAAGATTTGATTCTGAAGTATTTCCCTCAATATGCAGACCAACACAACACAGGAATTACCATAAAACTTCTAGTTGTTGTAATGGGTGTGATTATAACAGCGTTGGCGATGCTTGTTGATAAATTAGGTGAAATTCTTCCACTTTCTATCAGTTTGGCGAGTGTTTCTGCTGGAAGTTATTTGGGACTCTTCACGCTTGGTGTATTAGTACCAAGAGCCAACACAAAGGTAATTTTTTTTAATCATTAAAACGTTAAGGAATAATAGAAAACTAATGAAGCAAACACACAAATAACAAAACAACATGAATGAAAACCTATGAATTATATCAGTGGTGCTTTGGAAAAAACAAATGAACATAGCACTAACCAGCACTAGTAAAACATACAAAAACGTGTGGTCAAGAGTG
>JARJDS010040227.1:0-14545 GCA_030264155.1 Atheta pasadenae | reverse complement strand
ATCACGGTTTAAAGTTCAACAATTGAATGAAAACTATACATCGACGGGGTCAGACGAGACAACTTGGCAACACTGTACCAGAGTTTAAATATTATTTGCGCGGTAAATTCAAACAGACGGATAAATATGTACACAGATTGACAGAGAACAACATAGCGGCGTTGCCAGACTTACAAATTACAACAGTGTTGTGTTGGTCACGTCTCCACGGGTACAGTCTTATTCAAAAATTATGGATCGCTTAGCTACAAACTCGTATACTTTTGTGGCGCATAAAAACAATACTTTTTTGACAATATTCTACCCCAACAACTACCTTAAAAAGATAAATTCCTTAAAAGATAATAATTTACTTATTATGCCAATAAAAAATTGATATTAACTAAAATAACATAAAATTCTTACATTCTCTATCAAAATTTGAAATCCGATATCTGCTTTTACGAATGCGAATTTAAACATGTTTATTGAATAGTAATTTTTTATTTATTCTCGTCTATTCTAAATGTTTGCTTACCTGGCAATATTCAATTCTATTTTATTCTTACGTGGAAAATATATTGTGTTCATATGTAATGCAATCCCATCGACAAACTATATCGAAACTATTGCGCTTGCAATACAATCGAATGAAATCGTATTTCAGGACGACACGATGGCGGCGCTATGCGATTCGTTGGAATTTTCAATTCGCACTACTTTTCCTGCGTTTTTCTTGCTTTCAATACCGTTGCTGCTGCGCTGCGTTTGAATCCTTTGCTTTTGAATTGCTCGCTGTGCCGACGAGACGTCTTTCGCCGCTTAGCTCTTATACTTTACAGGTAAAACCTATTTGACTTTTTTCAAAACTTCTCTGTCGACACGAATGTTCCTTCATTCCAATATCCTTGAATTTCTTTTATACCTCTTTTATTTGAATCTTCTTACGTTGTTACAATTTATAACAGTATCTAATGTTATAGAGGTTCATTTTAATAATAATATTATATAGAAATTATTTTATTTTATTCTACTACTCGTTTCACTAAAATTTTGTTTTATTAACAAAATCAATTAATTTAATGTGTTTTTATTAAACAAATTAATAAAAAGAAAATAATTCAATCGTATATTTGTAAACCACCTTACTAATAAATAATCATCATAAAATATCATAAAATCAAAGACGGAATAACAATTGAAGTACTAGTTTTTTAAATATTGATCAAATGAGAAGTTTTGATTGAAGTTTTGGTTTTTTTTTCAATTAATTATTGTTCGATTAACTCTTTTTTCGTTAAATTATACAATTTTATCATTATAAATAAAATTATACCGATAAACGTCGTTCTAATTTCTGATTTTATTTAAAATTTGATCGATAAACAAACATTACATTTTTTTTATGTTAAATTACATATTTATATGATTTTTAAAATTTTTGCATCAATAAACAAATATTTGTAGTAAATTTAATTATATTCTTACATTCAATTAATTTCATCAATTGATCATGTTATGAAAAAGTAAACTTTTAATTACAATGTTTGTAAAAAACAAAACAAAAAAACAAAAATGAAGAATTTGATTTTAATTCTGTAAGTGCTCTTAGATTACTTGAAATAATTGCGAGTAAACTAATTTTGATAAATCAATATGACTAAAAGGGGATTACCACAAACAAAATATAGGTTTAAGTAAGTCTTTACCCCTCACCCCACACGAATATGGATTACTACTTTATGGATTTTATTACAACGCCAAAACGAATTCCAAAGATTACTGAAACAATTCACAATATAATAATTTCTCAAAGTATTAAGCCCTTATTTCATAAATCACAAATTAAAACCTGTTAAATAAATTAATCAATACAAGTCAAAATGCTAACGCATTAATTTCGTATTGATAAGGGTGCGACAAATAAAAAAAAGTCATTATCTCGAAATCGTTAGCCATAATACGTCTCTTCATATTTTGCGCCGTTTTTTGCCAGCTTACACTCGCGCACATCCTATAATCCCGTGCGTGATTCTCAAGAGTCCATTTTAACAACCCCGTTTTTGTTCTTCGCCTGATACGCACACCTAACGCGCGTGTTATTACGCTGGAACGACTATAATGAAGTAACGCCGAGAGGAATGAAATTGACACATGAACGCAAGGGGATAATGCCCACTAAAAAACCATCCCCAATGTGCTTTTCATCAATATATTTCTCACGCTTTACAACTACAAAAAAATACTACTTATTTCAGCTATTTTTTTAATTTAAAAATTTAAAGTCACAATAATGAATCAAAGTTTGTGTCATTTAACTTCTGCTTTATGCAATTTAAATCGTGTGCTAGAGATTAACTAATTGTTATTCAATGTCGCAGATTTGTATCGTTGTTGATGCTGCAAACTTTGATTTATCGCATCGGCGTGGTTGATGGCGGCGAGCGTGACTTGAACAATCAGGAACGCAATCCGATTCTGTCGGTTTCCGGCAAACACAAATTGAGTATTCACAAACGTTGTATCCGATTTCGCGCACAATGCGGCCGAACGGAGTAATGTTAATAAATCACCAATCGGCAAATGCGCAACACGAACTTTCTTCGTCCATCGGAGATTTCGATTACAACCAAACAATGTACCAAAGTTTAACTTTATTTAAAATTTTTATTTTTAAGTTTAGTTTAATGCACACAGATGGCGCTACTAACTACATACTAAACATTGAAAGTTTTAGGTTAAGATTTATAGCTTACATTACGAGGTGTAATATTGTAAGTGCAATATTGCAATGTATTACTTTGTAATTAATGAACAAGACCATTTACAGTTCGTACCATTCAATTAATTCCGTTTCAATATTACTATAGTTGTAATGCAACATTCCAATTATTACTAGAAATAGTTTATGACACTCGGAAACTTACCCAGTGCCTGTGTATTAAATACCACACAGAAACTTAATTAAACGTAGAACATCGTCCTTCAAACGCCCTAACATATTTCTCCGACTGTCTCCAAGCAACGAGCAGTAAACTGGTGAATTTCTCCACAATTCCCAGCCGTCACTAATTGCAAATAATTTATATGCTCACCCAGATAATATTTACCATAAACTCAGAAGACTTTAAGTAAGTACTGATATTGCAACAGCTTAAATAAAAACAAAAGAAATTGAAAATACAACCAAAAACCGTGAAACTGAAACAAAAACAACGAAAACAAACAAAGTGTGAAAACTTAAAGTAAAGTTATGGCATTTGTGCAGTAAATCTTTATTTCGCGCACAGTTTCAAACAAAAGTGTCCAGTATTTTGGATGGCACCAGCCACCAAAGAAGCTTTTCTATTGTAAAGTTTAGAGTGAGAATGCAAATAAAATACTTGTACTCGCACGCACATAATGGCCGCGGAAGAAGAAGTTTTCAGCAGTTTTACAGTTAAATTGTTTGCATTTTCGCGCCTTTCGCTCGGTAACTCTTCCTTGATCTTTTTCGGTCTTGCGCCGGTTGCTGTTTTAGCGGATAAATCTTGAGCGTCTTTTCTTTGATAGTTGTTCTTTCCCTTACAGAGTAGCACTTTATGCACTGCGCCAGTGAAGTGAAAAAGTTTTATTGCCGTTTATGTAAATGTAAATACACTGCAAGACGTGCATTGCACTGCAGTGCACTGCAGTGAGTTTAGTATTTCTAACACTTTACTTTATTATTTTTGTTATTGTTAATAAAGACAAAAAGTGAAAGTATTTATATTGGGTTTTTCAACTTTTGCGACCCAAAAGAAGAAAATCTTCAGCCAATAAAGACGCAACGAGTTGATGAAACGTGGAACATGCTCGCACACGACAACACCATCTTCGGCGATGTTTTCCAATCCTGCGCGTGCAAAAGTGTTTCGAAACGAAAAAAGTTTTTCACGAGCGGCCATTACGAGACGAAATCACCCTCGAGTATTTTACATCCCTCGATATATAAACTCGCGACGCGAGCTTTTGCTCCTCCTGCGGCGTTTCCAACAACCAACGACCGAAGTTATTTACAGAAAGCCGGTGTTTTAACTTTTGCGTTGAGGTTGAAGCAGTAGCAGCAGCAGTGGGGGTTGGCTCTGTGAGTCCTTTGTAATCGAAAAAGTGTTTCTACCCTGAACCAAATAACCAACTAACTAAGTAACTAAAATAAAGTAAACGCTACAATGTGCGGGTGAAGTAGTAAAGTTTTTTTCTGTGTGTCTAATTTCCTTCTTTATTTTTTTATCAAATTGGAGAACGTCTTGAAAAAACATGGGGTAGATTGAGAATTGTGAAGCAGGTAAATTATATATGGATGAGTAAAGTGTGCGAACAGCAGCGACAAGCTCATACTTTTAAGTAATCAAATTGATAAATTATTTACGAGCACTACGTGTTAAGTTTATAACTTTGTTATAAACAATTTTTATGAAACATTATTTTTGTTTTAAAGCTGTTTGTATAAAATATTAAAAACAATTTTAGTAGATAGTTAAACTAAAATTACGCATTGTTTTTTTATTAAAATTACAAATTTAAGGTTAGAATATTGGTTTACGCATGCGCAATGATTAGAAACACTAGAAACACAAAAAACACACTTTGTGTCAACTAATATATTGACATTTTGTATAATTTGTTAGAAATCGGGGCGTGTTTTGTAATGTGTCTATAAATAAATGTAATTAAAGCACTCAAACAAAGTAATTTTAATAAATTTGCGAACTTTATACTGAAAGTCTCAAGTATTTGAGTATTTGCAGCGGACATTTGCATATTTATGAAATAACAAGCAATTTTTATAGCGCCAAACACGAATTCAAATATGAATTCCTGCGTGCATTTAAGGTAAATTAAACGATACGCTGGGCAACGTTGCAGTCGCGAGTGCGAGCTAGTAATAAAAATAGCGGCCGAACGCAATTTGAGCAGCGCCGAAGCTCGCACATGAATGGAATTCGTTGCATGCATACACGCCGCTACCGCCTCCGCCACCGCCTCTGCCTCTGCGATTTCCACTCGGCTCGCTCGCTTGCTAGCACCCCTCCGAGTGAGCCTCATGAATATTTAAGATGCGGCCGCGTGGCAAAAAGCCACTGCCAGCCAACGTCAGCTCGCCTCTTTCGGCGCGTCTCGTTTCCTCCACTATGCTCCTAATAGGTATATAACAGGTGTTTGCTAAAAATAGACAATTTGAAGTAAACATCAATCTTACAACATGACACTGTTTAGTAATCTAAAATCTAGAATATTATTTTGATATTAAACTTTAGGAAAATATTTTTGATTAACAAATTATTATTTAAATATTTAATAAATAAAAAATAAAATTAGTTAAATTATGTTGTTGTTTATGTTTTAAAATTAACATCAACATTTGATTGTTTTTTGTTTAATTTCTATTATTATAATTTAAAAGAAAACATCCTGTATATTTAAAACTGGTGTCAAACACTACAAATATTGTTTTTTGTTGGGCTTTGGTGAAAGACACGAGACAAGCAAAGCGACGGCGTACGCAATGGCACATGGGAAAGAAGAAAATTACACATACAATTAAACAAGCCCATTATAATTTATGCGGAGGGAAGACTGTGTGTACCGGCGCCTCCACCACGCCTTGCTTGCTTTGAGCGCGACAAATGCCCGAGTTCATTTACAGCCAAAGTGTGGGAGTAGTGTAATACACGTTGGTGAAATGTCGACAAACAACTCCGGTGTCAAGTTGAGGCGGCACGCAAAACATAAACAAATGCCGGGTTGCACAGTAGGCTGAACAACGATTTAATACATAAACATAGCAATTTTTTTTTAATAAATATTGTTTTCTTTCTTTAAAAAAACAAAACAAATATACAAGTAAACATTTTAATACAATTTTTTTATTGTTTTTTGATGTAATAAAATGTTATTTGAAATTAATGTTTTAAATTATTTTTAAAATTAATTATAATATATTGTTGAACTTAGGTATAAAGAATTTTGGTTATAATGAGGTTATAATTTTTTATTTCTGAAAAAAAAATTTAAAAAAATAACATTTTGATTACCCAACTTGTGATGTCGACTGTGGGGTGCCCCAAGCTAAACGAAACATAAACAACTAAAAACCACAAAATGATGAAAAATGTTTTAACAAACAAACAAATATTAACAACAGAAAATTAATCTAAAAAAGTAATGTAGAAGTAAGCGGGGTTGGTTGTGACATTTTTTTTAAGTGCCGTATTTTTTCTATTTGATGATTATTTCACCGGAATCAAGTTTTATTTGATTCCGCAATAATCTAGGATGTAAATTTAAAAACAATTTTAGGTTCTAAACTATTACAAGTAAAATAAATGAATTTTTGTAGAAAAAAACGTGTGTAACTTTTAACCCTACACCAGGGCTAGTTGTTACAACAAAAACTAAATAAAATACAAGAATACTTATTGAAAATAATTAATATTTTAAAATAATTTAATAAATATATATTTAAAATACAAAATAAATATGCTCCTCCACCAAAATTACCACTGCTTGTTCGTAAGCTTCTTTTAATACTTTTCCATGTTCAGTTTTTCATTTAAACGTCCTCATCCTTCAATAATAACAACAAATTATGGAGTTACAATTATGTCAATCGGCAAGCAGCAAATTGTGACTTGTCACAACTAACCCCAAGCCAAAGTAACTTTTAACCCCGATTCCAATTTGAACCATTAAATGTTCTGTGGTGTACACAGCGTTTTTGGTTTAGTAAGCATTGTCCTTGTAACTACCAACCCCTGTCACAACCAACCCCAATCACCCCTATTTGCATTTTATTAAATTGAATTTTCTTCCACAAATGCGTGATGAATATTTCGTAAATGGGCACAACAAGCACAAGTTCCAGATTTTTTGATTTAATTTAGTTTAGTTATCAAAAGTATTATTGAAACGTATAAACAACATTATTGTTGTTCTTATAGGTAAAATAAATTATTTAATATTTAACTAATTTTGATCTATAAAGAGTACAGACTGGTGCTATAAAAACTGAAACATTCTCATAAATTATTATACATTTCTCGCCTTTCTTTATCCCATTTCTAAGTAAATTTTTTGAAAAATTTATGTATTGTATTTTTGTTTAATTTTTATTGTTGTCAAGTTTCATTTCTCAACCTTTAAAAAATATACGATTTTTTAACCAAGTTGGTTCATTAGTTTCTTAAGACACACGTAAACTAATCTTAAAAACATGTTTCTGAGAAAAACGCGTTTAAAGTTTCAAGAGTACGAAAGACGAGTTTACGCTATAAAATCTTTTAAACTCAGAATGTGTCTTTACCCCAAGGAATTTTACTACCAAGCTATTACATAACATACAGTTCCAACAACTTTAAAACAAAAGAATGATACATTTTTTCAGATGTTATATGTAGCAAAATCAAACATTTTGAAATTTTATTAAAAAAAATAACAAAAAACTAAATAAAAACATAATTTTTTTTTAAACCCTCTGCGTATTTTAATATTTAAAGATTTTAATGCTCTATTGCACAAATGTATGTTGAATAGGTCGTAAATGCTATAAAATCTACAAAATGAACAGTAAGAAGTAAAAATGGCTAAACTCGTTGCTGGGCGCATTAAAACACGAAACGCACAACGCAATTATAAACTTGCTAATTATAACTTATGTGACGCGCACGCCGCGCCAAGCGAATGCCTCGGCAAATGCCTGCACCCCCTTGAAAGTCGGGCAGATACTTTCCGCGTTTTCGCTAACCCTGGCTTTTCAGTTCGGAGTTCTCAGCTTAAAATTTATCATAAATTACTCTTTGCGCCCTCCGAACTTGGCTTTGTAAAGAAGAAGGCGTGGATTCGCGTCTTGACGATGACATTCCGGCCTTTTCTGCTTTTCTCACTCCTTAGCATTTAATACATGCCTAAGTTTAAGTATTTATGTAAATTTGTATGCTTCAAACAATTTATTGTGTATAAATTGTACAAATTGAACACGAAACGAAACACATTTCCAAAATTCAATCATATCAGAAACAGTTTAATGTAAATTTAATTAAATATCGAAAAATTACGAAATGTTTCTAATACTATTTTAGTTATAGTGTTAACTAGCCAAGTAATGAGTAATTAACTGTTTAATTAAAATATACAAACATTGTTGTGTGTAAAAATAAATAATTGAAATTTAAATCTTTATAAATTGCTTTTAACTAAATTTTGTAACATTTGTTTATTAATTATAGTTAAAACAGCTTATAATTAGTTAGTATTAGGTAAAAAGTAGTTATAATGTTTGTTTGCCGCATAACACGTCAGATGTAAAACGGGTTGCATATAACAATTTTAAGGTTAAACTAAATGTCAACGTTTTTAATCAGTTTAATATTGCGTTATAATGATTTCATTAAAAGTTATTTGTTTTCATAAAGCGTAAAACGCTTGAAACAGTTTTCATTAACTAAAAACGATTGGCAATTAACTTTTTCCAACTTTACAGCTTCAATATTTTCAATAAAATCCCACACTTAACGAGCCATTCAATATAAATTGTGTTTTACTTTTTATGTGCTTTTATATATTTTAACACTACATCGTTCACATAAGCAATTTTGTACTTTAAAACCGGAATGTTTTCCCATACAACCCCTCGTGTGCGCGTCCATTACTCTATTGAAGTAAAAAATGGAAATGCTGTGTGGAGGTTGAGTGTTTCGAACGATTTTTCATTTCGGCCGCTTTGTAACAGTGTTTGGCGCACAGCAACACCACCCAATTTAGCCGCTAACAACGCAATCTAAGCCTTCTGGGTGCACGTTTCTAAATTTCGCTTGCCATCCCTTCGCGCCAGCCGCCCGTCCGACGAGCAGTTATAAATGAATTGTTTGTGTGTTACCTCCGATAGCAATGCAACCGGATGGTCCGTTGGTGTGGTTCTTTTGCAATGATTATCAGGATTTTTTACGCTTTCCACCGTTCGCTTACAACCGAAACTCCCATGTTCCCGTTTAACAGGGCGCGCGCATGGAAAGTGCAAAATAAATGAGTGCAATTTATTTGCGAACCAAGGAAACAATTGCATTCGAGCGTGTATGTACCCCAGCACCATTTGGTCAGTGGCATCAATTCAAAATTACCAACATGCATTCACTTTGAAAATTCATTGTGACATTGTGACAAAACAGAGTTCATAAAATACACATAACAATGCACGTCGCTTTGCGTTTGACTGTCGGTTAATTATTCTATTCAGTGTTGGAATTATAAATAAAAAATATGTTCCAAATATACAAAGGAATTACTTGATCATTTTTATGTGCTAGTGTTGTAATTCGTATATTTCAAAGTTTAGAATTTGATTTGACATTCGCAACTTCTTTCAACTTTGAATCGTGAACTTTACTACGCTGTGTTTTTGCCCTGCGCATTCTTTTGTGCTTGTGGTTGCATCGCATTGAATTTGCATTTATGTCGCTTCAGCCAGTTTTACTGGTTTTACCACTTAAACCGCAGTTATTCTTCGTTGGCATTTTCATTGTCTTATTGTTTTTGATGTAGGAAAACATCGGATTTGCATCAGAAAGTTTCCGAGCGGTGTGAAGCTCCGCACTCCTGAGGCTTCATACTCTTGCAGCTTTACTGTCTTTAGGCACCGATTGAGAGGAGTTCATGCAACGCCAAACTACATCTAGATGTTGAGAACATGCTGCTATAACCGAACTGAAATTGCACAAGTGGTGTTATGTAATCTCGTACCAATTTTACTTTAAAACTATAAACAGTCACTAACTTTGTGGTATTACATTTTTAAATTTTGACATCATTAATAATTAATTTGGCTTCAAAACTAATGGATTGCATTTTTAAAGTTTAATTTTCATTAATTTATTCAATAAATTCTAGGAGAAAGACCAGAATAGTATTTAATCCACTTAATTATTTATACATAGCTAATTACGTAAAAGTACTTACAGTATGTTAATTTCTCTTGTTGTTGTTTCAATTTAATTCTACATACTTCATTTAATCCAAACATACTACTCGGTCGAAGAGCTAGCATTAAACTAAACAAAGCCTACTTGTCCAGATTTGTTTAATATTGACTATAATTCAATTGTTTTTGAAGTTTTAACGTTGCCATGATTACTATGATCACAGCCTTCTACCAATAACATAAATCAATAATATCAATTGTTTTCGTTTTACTGAATACATTTTTTATTAAATAAACAAACATAAAGCTAAAATGTTTATAAAATATAATAAAAATAATAACAATAAAGATATAAATTATATATTATAAATAAACATATTTTATTTTATTATTATTGTAATAAATTAAATTGGAAATTTTGATGCGTGCATTTAATCATTTTCTTTATTATTTTCATTGTTTGCTAAAAGCTGCATTTTATTATATTTCATTTTATGCACTACATATTTCGTTTGGTATTTTCATGCGCCATAACAAGGCTTTATATTTTCAGCGCGGAAACGTCAATTTTATTACGCATATTTATTTTAAACGCTACCGTTGCGAATAAAAGTCATAACTATTGTTTTGGCATTTACATTTACAAAAAAAAACATATTGCTCGTATCGAACTGAAATTTGTCTAGCGAATACACATAATATAAAACGCTAAAGTTATTTTTCATGATGAATTGATGACATAAACAGTAAACGTTGGCTTATAGTGAGTAACACGTTCAGTTATAATCGACCAGTGGGCACATTTTGTGGGTCAACTACAACAAAAATAAATAAATAAAATCAATAAAAAATAATTCATTACTTGATATTTATGTGACAATATTTTAAATATATAAAATTAAATATATATTTTTTGTTACTTTGAAACCTTTAACGTAATTGTAGAGTTAATTTTTTATTATCTACAAATAATTTTTATGGAATGTTTGTGTTATGCGATTTACTTAGAAAAAAATAATTAAATTGGTTAGTTCACTCGTCAGACTATACAAATGTATGCAAAATTAATTTGTAACATTTTTGTAAACCTACTTTATTGTTTTGTTTTTGTATTTGTTTGTCTTTTATATACATATACAACAAACATATAGAGTTGGCCATGAACTATACGATTGAAGTGACCATATTTTGAAAACTGTTTGTTTGCTTTTGTTTTTGTTTTTGTTTTTGTTTCCTTTTTTTTGCATGTTATAAAATAATACTATTCTTATTCCAGTTTTAATATTCCAGTATTTAGTTTAAAATGTCATTAAAATTAGAAAAGATCACATCAATTTCAAATAAAAAAAATAAATAATACTAATAGAAATATAAACAAATGCAGTCTCATTTTTTACCTATTAGTATTATTAAATAAAAATCGTCAAAATTACACAAAAAGCATATTAACACTCCAATTGCTAATTTAGAATGGTATGCAGTACGGACTGCTGACTGCCTACTGTCGGCCGGCTGTTGGCCGGCACTGTAAATGTGCAACAGCGTTTAATAGTTGGAAAATAACAAAAAAATAAACTAATAATGCTTTGTTTTCTTTAATAAAGAAAATAATAATTTTCCTGACCATAAATAACTATTATCTTAATGTTTTACCATTTGTATATTATATAAACGTCAACAGAAAACATAAAACGCGAAAATCTAAAACCAAACAATGATAACTCTATTACTTCCTAGGAAAAGCTGAAATACTGCCAATAACTATAGTCGCTGCTCCAATTTTCATAATCGATCTGTACCAATTTCTGCCCGCGTTTCCCATATACATAAATAAAACCAATTGTGTAGATAAGTGCGATTGGTTATGCCCGCGTTCCAAAAATGTTCCCAAAATTTCCATTCAGCGTTCCATCGACGGCGTAATTTTCACGCCGAGGTGTAACAAAAACATCAAACCACTTTAGTCGTTACATCGTCTCTAGCGTCAAATCATCGCATCCGATCTTTCATACACAACCATACAACCCTCATGTATGTTTCATACTGAATCCAACTGTGTGTAATGGCGGAAAAGTGTGGCAAAACTCATTTCGTGTGGTTATTGACAATTTCAGAATTTCAACACGGTTTATTTTGGATTTTCGGGCTTTGGCACAGAATGAATGATTATCCTAATAAATAATCAACAACCCTAGCAAAATCTACCAGGGTAGAAGTAGTAGTAGGGTAGTATTGAGGTTTATTTTGTTTCAAATTTACTCCATATTTTCATTTTCAACAAAAATTAATTTTTAAGATTTATTAAAACATAAATTATGTTTAATCAAATTAGTTAAATGAAATATAATAAGATGGCAGCACTTGCTTGATTGCAATAATTTTCAACTTGGTTCTTCATCTATTTAAACCCCCAGTTGCCCTTTCTTTGTGGGGTCACATGCATGGAAACTTGATTCGTAACTGATGGTGCTAGAAACTAGAGTTGGAGTTAAAGTTAAGTTTGGCAGTGGTGGCAAAGGATGCAAGAAGTCATCCTCGTCATCCTTATTCCCAGCAAGTCGTTACCGCCAGGCAGTCGTATTATTCATTATGATAATTACTTTGACCTCATTTCGTTTTAGTTCTGTTCGGAATGTTTAAGAATCCATCACATTTCTGCAATTATAAAAATCGGTTTTGACACTATTCAACTTCCAACAAGATTTAACCTAAAAAAATTTAGTAAATTTGACATAACCAAACCTAACCTGAAAATTATATTTAATTTTGTTTCTTTATTGTTTAAGCGAAGATAATTTAACCTCAAAATTAAAATGATAGTAAATAATAGTTTTAGCAGTTAAGTAGTTGGAATTTATAACGGGATATTATAGGAGCCAGTGGTGACTTTAACCTAAATCACTTTTAATTCTCATTTAATAATTCAGCTGCGTTCGTAAATAAAGTGCGAATGAGGCTCTGCCAAGAAATAAACAGCGGCGTGCCAAGAAAGCGGCGCTGGGGCAGCGTTGTTGTAATTTTAAGAAATAAATATAAAAGATATAGCGCTAGGAAATGGCGAAGAGGAAAATAAAAGAAGCGGAGTAATTTGCATAAAAATTGGTGCTTTGCGAATAAAATATTAAACGCTCCTAAATCATGAAGAAAAACGAACCAATTAAGCAACGCCATCCAACATTACCGAACAAAAAATAGTCTTAGAAGGTCTTAGAATGACTGATCCTGAATTTTTCAATTTTAAACATTAAAGAAGTATTTTTATGATGAAATAATGAGAAATAAATACAATGCATTCGTGTTTACTCAAGAAGAATTTTTTTCTTTTGTATTTTTTATTTTTAAGTAAAATATTTTTTATATAAAGTATAAAGAAAAATGATAAAGAAAATGAGATAGATTTACTCATAAAACAGGTAATTAAAATTACCTACACAAAATAATAATTGTTTAGCCATAACTAAATTGTTAAACAATTAAAGTTAAATACAAAAAAATGACTTTATTCCTGTTGTAAAAATTAAAAACACGTTTAATGGTTTTTAAATTAAGCAAATCCGGCTTATGGTTTGGCCAAATGGGGGCCTGAACCCCCAAATCCTTTTACCCAAACCCTCTAAATTGTAAGGTTTTAATTCAACCAACACAAACCAAGAAATGTTTCAAAACTATAAAAACTGTAATATTCATTAAAAAGCACAACACTCATTAACATTACCATTGCACCATTGCAATTCAACCATTTTGCCCAACGAAACTAAACCAACCCCGTACTGCTAATCCCAACGCATTGCTACACAAACTCCATTCTCGCAGACTGCATTCCCGAAACTGCTGAAGGCCAGAAACCGCCAGAAACCACAAACGATAATAGTATTTAAATAGCATTCAAATAAGAACCTCATAGTCATTGCATTTCATTGAACACTGACGCTCCTTCCTGAACAAGCTAATCCCATCTTCTTTCTATCTAACTTTCTGTTACGGAACTTGTCGTCACCAAAAAAAGCGAGACTATAACCGACGACAATGTGCCATGTGGTGAATGTGGCAAGATTATCAAAATTGCAAAAGTTGCTGCGGTAATGACGCACATATTGAAATATGTTTTTAATTAAACATTACAGCGAAACACACGCAAGTTGCTAGTGATTTCCTCGCGAAAACGACGCGAAATGAATTCTTGGAACGCAGAAAGGTACGTTTTGCCAATTTAAAAGGTGCTTGTCGGGTTTAAAGCCGTTTTGCACGTTTTTGCATTGTGTGCTGCGGTAAAACAGTTTCCAACAGATTTAAACCGAACTGTTTCGGGATTTTGGCTATTTTAACCGTGGCCGCAACCGGTTAATGGTTTTGTGTCATTAACTTAAACAATGGACATGAACTGTTCAGTTTTTTTTTTGTTACAAAAAATCAACCAGTTATTACCAAATTAAAAACAAAAATGGTTTCTGCTAAAAAACAATAAAGTCTTAGTTAATAATGTGGTTATTTTGTTTTTATCCTTGACATAATAACAATTTTTGATATTTTTTTTTTTTTTTTTTTTTTTTTTTTTGGTTTTTTTTTTTTTTTTTTTAACCCACAACCCCTTTTTTTTTTTGGCTCCAAACCTTTCTCTTTATTTTTTTAATT